>JBBPBR010000735.1:71600-90934 GCA_037974775.1 Cicer pinnatifidum
AATCTTGTGCATCCAATAAGTTTGTTTGTGTCATTGAATTAATATTTAGGTCATTTTGGTCCTCCCTATGCATATTCTTGTCCAATTAGGGTTTTTAACAAATCTTGTGCATCCAATAAGTTCATTTGTGTCATTGGCTGATCAATTAGGTCATTTTCGTCCTCCCTAGGCATATTCTTGTCCAACTAGGGTTTTTAACCAATCTTGTGCATCCAATACGTGTGTTTGTGTCATTGGATGATCAATTAGGTCATTTTCGTCCTCCCTAGGCATATTCTTGTCCAATTAGGGTTTTTAACCAATCTTGTGCATCCAATAGGTGTGTTTGTGTCATTGGATGATCAATTAGGTCATTTTCGTCCTCCCTAGGCTTATTCTTGTCCAATTAGGGTTTTTAACCAATCTTGTGCATCCAATAAGTTTGTTTGTGTCATTGAATTAATATTTGGGTCATTTTCGTCCACCCTAGGCATATTCTTGTCCAATTAGGGTTTTTAACCAATCTTGTGCATCCAATAGGTGTGTTTGTGTCATTGGATGATCAATTAGGTCATTTTCGTCCTCTCTAGGCAAATTCTTGTCCAATTAGGGTTTTTAACCAATCTTGTGCATCCAATAACTTTGTTTGTGTCATTGAATTAATATTTAGGTCATTTTCGTCCTCCCTAGGCATATTCTTGTCCAATTAGGGTTTTTAACCAATCTTGTGCATCCAATAGGTGTGTTTGTGTCATTGGATGATCAATTAGGTCATTTTCGTCCTCCCTAGGCTTATTCTTGTCCAATTAGGGTTTTTAACCAATCTTGTTCATCCAATAGGTGTGTTTGTGTCAATGGATGATCAATTAGGTCGTTTTCGTCGTCCCTAGGCTTATTCATGTCCAATTAGGGTTTTTAACCAATCTTGTGCATCCAATAGGTGTGTTTGTGTCATTGGATGATCAATTAGGTCATTTTCGTCCTACCTAGACTTATTCTTGTCAAATTAGGGTTTTTAATCAATCTTGTGCATCCAATAACTTTGTTTGTGTCATTGAATTAATATTTAGGTCATTTTCGTCCTCCCTAGGCATATTCTTGTCCAATTAGGGTTTTTAACCAATCTTGTGCATCCAATAGGTGTGTTTGTGTCATTGGATGATCAATTAGGTCATTTTCGTCCTCCCTAGGCTTATTCTTGTCCAATTAGGGTTTTTAACCAATCTTGTGCATCCAATAACTTTGTTTGTGTCATTGAATTAATATTTAGGTCATTTTCGTCCTCCCTAGGCATATTCTTGTCCAATTAGGGTTTTTAACCAATCTTGTGCATCCAATAGGTGTGTTTGTGTCATTGGATGTCAATTAGGTCATTTTCGTCCTCCCTAGGCTTATTCTTGTCCAATTAGGGTTTTTAACCAATCTTGTGCATCCAATAGGTGTGTTTGTGTCATTGGATGATCAATTAGGTCATTTTCGTCCTCCCTAGGCTTATTCTTGCCCAATTAGGGTTTTTAACGAATCTTGTGCATCCAATAACTTTGTTTGTGTCATTGAATTAATATTTAGGTCATTTTCGTCCTCCCTAGGCATATTCTTGTCCAATTAGGGTTTTTAACCAATCTTGTGCATCCAATAGGTGTGTTTGTGTCATTGCATGATCAATTAGGTCATTTTCGTCCTCCCTAGGTTTATTCTTGTCCAATTACGATTTTTAACCAATCTTGTGCATCCAATAAGTTCATTTGCGTCATTGGATTAACATTTAGGTCATTTTCGTCCTCCCTAGGCATATTCTTGTCCAATTAGGATTTTTAACCACTCTTGTGCTTCCAATAGGTGTGTTTGTGTCATTGGATGATCAATTAGGTCATTTTCGTCCTCCCAAGGCTTATTCTTGTCCAATTAGGGTTTTTAACCAATCTTATGCATCCAATAACTTTGTTTGTGTCATTGAATTAATATTTAGGTCATTTTCGTCCTCCCTAGGCATATTCTTGTCCAATTAGGGTTCTTAACCAATCTTGTGCTTCCAATAGGTGTGTTTGTGTCATTGGATGATCAATTAGGTCATTTTCGTCCTCCCTAGGCTTATTCTGGTCCAATTAGGGTTTTTAACCAATCGTGTGCATCCAATAACTTTGTTTGTGTCATTGAATTAATATTTAGGTTATTTTCGTCCTCCCTAGACATATTCTTGTCCAATTAGGGTTTTTAACCAATCTTGTGCATCCAATAGGTGTGTTTGTGTCATTTGATGATCAATTAGGTCATTTTCGTCCTCCCTAGGCTTATTCTTGTCCAATTAGGGTTTTTAACCAATCTTATGCATCCAATAACTTTGTTTGTGTCATTGAATTAATATTTAGGTCATTTTCGTCCTCCCTAGGCATATTCTTGTCCAATTAGGGTTTTTAACCAATCTTGTGCATCCAATAGGTGTGTTTGTGGCAATGGATGATCAATTAGGTAATTTTCGTCCTCCCTAGGCTTATTCTTGTCCAATTAGGGTTTTTAACCAATCTTGTGCATCCAATAAGTTGAGTTGTGTCATTGGATTAACATTTAGGTCATTTTCGTCCTCCCTAGGCTTATTCTTGTCCAATTAGGGTTTTTAACCAATCTTGTACATTCAATAAGTTCATTTGTGTCATTGGATTAACATTTAGGTCATTTTCGTCCTCCCTAGGCATATTCTTGTCCAATTAGAGTTTTAGACCAATCTTGTGCATCCAATAGGTGTGTTTGTGTCATTGGATGATCATTTAGGTTATTTTCGTCCTCCCTAGGCTTATTCTTGTCCAATTAGGGTTTTTAACCAATCTTGTGCATCCAATAGGTGTGTTTGTGTCATTGGATGATCAATTAGGTCATTTTCGTCCTCCCTAGGCATATTCTTGTCCAATTAGGGTTTTTAATCAATCTTGTGCTTCCAATAGGTGTGTTTGTGTCATTGGATGATCAATTAGGTCATTTTCGTCCTCCCTAGGCTTATTCTTGTCCAATTAGGGTTTTTAACCAATCTTGTGCATCCAATAACTTTGTTTGTGTCATTGAATTAATACTTAGGTCATTTTCGTCCTCCCAAGGCTTATTCTTGACCAACTAGGGTTTTTAACCAATCTTGTGCATCCAATAGGTGTGTTTGTGTCATTGGATGATCAATTAGGTCATTTTCGTCCTCCCTAGGCTTATTCTTGTCCAATTAGGGTTTTTAACCAATCTTGTGCATCCAATAGGTGTGTTTGTGTCATTGAATTAATATTTAGGTCATTTTCGTCCTCCCTAGGCATATTCTTGTCCAATTAGGGTTTTTAACCAATCTTGTGCATCCAATAGGTGTGTTTGTGTCATTGGATGATCAATTAGGCCATTTTCGTCATTCCTAGGCTTATTCTTGTCCAATTAGGGTTTTTAACCAATCTTGTGCATCCAATAACTTTGTTTGTGTCATTGAATTAATATTTAGGTCATTTTCGTCCTCCCTAGGCATATTCTTGTCCAATTAGGGTTTTTAACCAATCTTGTGCATCCAATAGGTGTGTTTGTGTCATTGGATGATCAATTAGGTCATTTTCGTCCTCCCTAGGCTTATTCTTGTCCAATTAGGGTTTTTAACCAATCTTGTGCATCCAATAGGTGTGTTTGTGTCATTGGATTAACATTTACGTCATTTTCGTCCTCCCTAGGCTTATTCTTGTCCAATTAGAGTTTTAAACCAATCTTGTGCATCCAATAAGTTTGTTTGTGTCATTGAATTAATATTTAGGTCTTTTTCGTCCTCCCTAGGCTTATTCTTGTCCAATTAGGGTTTTTAACCAATCTTGTGCATCCAATAGGTGTGTTTGTGTCATTGGATGATCAATTAGGTCATTTTCCTCCTCCCTAGGCATATTCTTGTCCAATTAGGGTTTTTAACCAATCTTGTGCATCCAATAGGTGTGTTTGTGTCATTGGATGATCAATTAGGTCATTTTCGTCCTTTCTATGCTTATTCTTGTCCAATTAGGATTTTTAACCAATCTTGTGCATCCAATAAGTTCATTTGTGTCATTGGACGATCAATTAGGTCATTTTCGTCCTCCCTAGGCATATTCTTATCCAATTAGGGTTTTTAACCAATCTTGTGCATCCAATAGGTGTGTTTGTGTAATTGGATGATCAATTAGGTCATTTTCGTCCTTTCTATGCTTATTCTTGTCCAATTAGGGTTTTTAACCAATCTTGTGCATCCAATAACTTTGTTTGTGTCATTGAATTAATATTTAGGTCATTTTCGTCCTCCCTAGGCATATTCTTGTCCAATTAGGGTTTTTAACCAATCTTGTGCATCCAATAGGTGTGTTTGTGTCATTGGATGATCAATTAGGTCATTTTCGTCCTCCCTAGGCTTATTCTTGTCCAATTAGGGTTTTTAACAAATCTTGTGCATCCAATAAGTTCATTTGTGTCATCGGATGATCAATTAGGTCATTTTCGTCCTCCCTAGGCTTATTCTTGTCCAATTAGGGTTTTTAACCAATCTTGTGCATCCAATAGGTTTGTTTGTGTCATTGGATGATCAATTAGGTCATTTTTGTCCTCCCTAGGCTTATTCTTGTCCAATTAGGGTTTTTAACAAATCTTGTGCATCCAATAAGTTCATTTGTGTCATTGGATGATCAATTAGGTCATTTTCGTCCTCCCTAGGCATATTCTTGTCCAACTAGGGTTTTTAACCAATCTTGTGCATCCACTAGGTGTGTTTGTGTCATTGGATGATCAATTAGGTCATTTTCGTCCTCCCTAGGCTTATTCTTGTCCAATTAGGGTTTTTAACCAATCTTGTGCATCCAATAAGTTTGTTTGTGTCATTGAATTAATATTTGGGTCATTTTCGTCCACCCTAGGCATATTCTTGTCCAATTAGGGTTTTTAACCAATCTTGTGCATCCAATAGGTGTGTTTGTGTCATTGGATGATCAATTAGGTCATTTTCGTCCTCTCTAGGCAAATTCTTGTCCAATTAGGGTTTTTAACCAATCTTGTGCATCCAATAACTTTGTTTGTGTCATTGAATTAATATTTAGGTCATTTTCGTCCTCCCTAGGCATATTCTTGTCCAATTAGGGTTTTTAACCAATCTTGTGCATCCAATAGGTGTGTTTATGTCATTGGGTGATCAATTAGGTCATTTTCGTCCTCCCTAGGCTTATTCTTGTCCAATTAGGGTTTTTAACCAATCTTGTGCATCCGATAAGTTTGTTTGTGTCATTGAATTAATATTTAGGTCATTTTCGTCCCCACTAGGCATATTCTTGTCCAATTAGGGTTTTTAACCAATCTTGTGCATCCAATAGGTGTGTTTGTGTCATTGGATGATCAATTAGGTCATTTTTGTCCTCCCTAGGCTTATTCTTGTCCAATTAAGGTTTTTAACCAATCTAGTTCATCCAATAGGTGTTTTTGTGTCATTGGATGATCAATTAGGACATTTTCGTCCTCCCTAGACTTATTCTTGTCCAATTACGGTTTTTAACCAATCTTGTGCATCCAATGACTTTGTTTGTGTCATTGAATTAATATTTAGGTCATTTTCGTCCTCCCTAGGCATATTCTTGTCCAATTAGGGTTTTTAACCAATCTTGTGCATCCAATAGGTGTGTTTGTGTCATTGGATGATCAATTAGGTCATCCCTAGGCTTATTCTTGTCCAATTAGGGTTTTTAACCAATCTTGTGCATCCAATAAGTTCATTTGTGTTATTGGATGATCAATTAGGTCATTTTCGTCCTCCCTATGCATATTCTTGTCCAACTAGGGTTTTTAACCAATCTTGTGCTTCCAATAGGTGTGTTTGTGTCATTGGATGATCAATTAGGTCATTTTCGTCCTCCCTAGGCTTATTCTAGTCCAATTAGGGTTTTTAACCAATCTTGTGCATCCAATAAGTTGAGTTGTGTCATTGGATTAACATTTAGGTCATTTTCGTTCTCCCTAGGATTATTCTTGTCCAAATATGGGTTTTAACCAATCTTGTGCATCCAATAAGTTCATTTCTGTTATTGGATTAACATTTAGGTCATATTCGTCCTCCCTAGGCATATTCTTGTCCAATTAGGGTTTTTAACCAATCTCGTGCATCCAATAGGTGTGTTTGTGTCATTGGATGATCAATTAGGTCATTTACGTCCTCCCTAGGCTTATTCTTGTCCAATTAGGGTTTTTAACCAATCTTGTGCATCCAATAACTTTGTTTGTGTCATTAAATTAATATTTAGGTCATTTTTGTCCTCCCTAGGCATATTCTTGTCAAATTAGGGTTTTTAACCAATCTTGTGCATCCAACAGGTGTGTTTGTGTCATTGGATGATCAATTAGGTCATTTTCGTCCTCCCTAGGCATATTCTTGTCCAATTAGGGTTTTTAACCAATCTTGTGCACCCAATAGGTGTGTTTGTGTCATTGGATGATCAATTAGGTCATTTCCGTCCTCCCTAGGCTTTTTCTTGTCCAATTAGGGTTTTTAACCAATCTTGTGCATCCAATAAGTTCATTAGTGTCATTGGATGATCAATTAGGTCATTTTCGTCCTCCCTAGGCTTGTTCTTGTCCAACTAGGGTTTTTAACCAATCTTGTGCATCCAATAGGTGTGTTTGTGTCATTGGATGATCAATTACGTCATTTTCGTCCTCCATAGGCTTATTCTTGTCCAATTAGGGTTTTTAACCAATCTTGTGCATCCAATAAGTTTGTTTGTGTCATTGAATTAATATTTAGGTCATTTTGGTCCTCCCTATGCATATTCTTGTCCAATTAGGGTTTTTAACAAATCTTGTGCATCCAATAAGTTCATTTGTGTCATTGGATGATCAATTAGGTCATTTTCGTCCTCCCTAGGCATATTCTTGTCCAACTAGGGTTTTTAACCAATCTTGTGCGTCCAATACGTGTGTTTGTGTCATTGGATGATCAATTAGGTCATTTTCGTCCTCCCTAGGCTTATTCTTGTCCAATTAGGGTTTTTAACCAATCTTGTGCATCCAATAGGTGTGTTTGTGTCATTGGATGATCAATTAGGTCATTTTTGTCCTCCCTAGGCTTATTCTTGTCCAATTAAGGTTTTTAACCAATCTTGTTCATCCAATAGGTGTTTTTGTGTCATTGGATGATCAATTCGGTCATTTTCGTCCTCCCTAGACTTATTCTTGTCCAATTACGGTTTTTAACCAATCTTGTGCATCCAATAACTTTGTTTGTGTCATTGAATTAATATTTAGGTCATTTTCGTCCTCCCTAGGCATATTCTTATCCAATTAGGGTTTTTAACCAATCTTGTGCATCCAATATGTGTGTTTGTGTCATTGGATGATCAATTAGGTCATTTTCGTCCTCCCTAGGCTTATTCTGGTCCAATTAGGGTTTTTAACAAATCTTGTGCATCCAATAAGTTCATTTGTGTCATTGGATGATCAATTAGGTCATTTTCGTCCTCCCTAGGCATATTCTTGTCCAACTAGGGTTTTTAACCAATCTTGTGCATCCAATAGGTGTATTTGTGTCATTGGATGATCAACTAGGTCATTTTCATCCTCCCTAGACTTATTCTTGTCCAATTAGGGTTTTTAACCAATCTTGTGCATCCAATAACTTTGTTTGTGTCATTGAATTAATATTTAGGTCATTTTCGTCCTCCCTAGGCGTATTCTTGTCCAATGAGGGTTTTTAACCAATCTTGTGCATCCAATAGGTGTGTTTCTGTCATTGGATGATCAATTAGGTTATTTTCGTCCTTCCTAGGCTTATTCTTGTCCAATTAGGGTTTTTAACCAATCTTGTGCATCCAATAAGTTCATTTGTGTCATTGGATTAACATTTAGGTCATTTTCGTCCTCCCTAGGCATATTCTTGTCCAATTAGGGTTTTTAATCAATCTTGTGCATCCAATAGGTGTGTTTGTGTCATTGGATGATCAATTAGGTCATTTTAGTCCTTTCTATGCTTATTCATGTCCAATTAGGGTTTTTAACCAATCTTGTGAATCCAATAAGTTCATTTTTGTCATTGGATGATCAATTAGGTCATTTTCGTCCTCCCTAGGCATATTCTTGTCCAACTACGGTTTTTAACCAATCTTGTGCTTCCAATAGGTGTGTTTGTGACATTGGATGATCAATTAGGTCATTTTCGTCCTCACTAGGCTTATTCTTGTCCAATTAGGGTTTTTTACCAATCTTGTGCATCCAATAGGTGTGATTGTGTCATTGGATGATCAATTAGGTCATTTTCGTCCTCCCTAGGCTTATTCTTGTCCAATTAGGGTTTTTAACCAATCTTGTGCATCCAATAGGTGTGTTTGTGTCATTGGATGATCAATTAGGTCATTTTCATCCTCCCTAGGCTTATTCTTTCCCAATTAGGGTTTTTAACCAATCTTGTGCTTCCAATAAGTTGAGTTGTGTCATTGGATTAACATTTAGGTCATTTTCGTCCTCCCAAGGCTTATTCTTGTCCAATTAGGGTTTTTAACCAATCTTGTGCATCCAATAAGTTCATTTGTGTCATTGGATTAACATTTAGGTCATTTTCGTCCTCCCTACGCATATTCTTGTCCAATTAGAGTTTTAGACCAATCTTGTGCATCCAATAGGTGTGTTTGTGTCATTGGATGATCAATTAGGTCATTTACGTCCTCCCTAGGCTTATTCTTGTCCAATTAGGGTTTTTAACCAATCTTGTGCATCCAATAACTTTGTTTGTGTCATTAAATTAATATTTAGGTCATTTTCGTACTCCCTAGGCATATTCTTGTCCAATTAGCGTTTTTAACCAATCTTGTGCATCCAACAGGTGTGTTTGTGTCATTGGATGATCAATTAGGTCATTTTCGTCCTCCCTAGGCATATTCTTGTCCAATTAGGGTTTTTAACCAATCTTGTGCATCCAATAGGTGTGTTTGTGTCATTGGATGATCAATTAGGTCATTTTCGTCCTCCCTAGGCATATTCTTGTCCAATTAGGGTTTTTAACGAATCTTGTGCATCCAATAGGTGTGTTTGTGTCATTGGATGATCAATTAGGTTATTTTCGTCCTCCCTAGGCTTATTCTTGTCCAATTAGGGTTTTTAACCAATGTTGTGCATCCAATAAGTTCATTTGTGTCATTGGATTAACATTTAGGTCATTTTCGGCCTCCCTAGGCATATTCTTGTCCAATTAGGGTTTTTAACCAATCTTGTGCATCCAATAGGTGTGTTTGTGTCATTGGATGATCAATTAGGTCATTTTCGTCCTCCCTAGGCATATTCTTGTCCAATTAGGGTTTTTAACCAATCTTGTGCATCCAATAGGTGTGTTTGTGTCATTGGATGATCAATTAGGTCATTTTCGTCCTCCCTAAGCATATTCTTCTCCAATTAGGGTTTTTAACCAATCTTGTGCATCCAATAGGTGTGTTTGTGTCATTGGATGATCAATTAGGTCATTTTCGTCCTCCCTAGGCTTATTCTTGCCCAATTAGGGTTTTTAACCAATCTTGTGCATCCAATAAGTTGAGTTGTGTCATTGGATTAACATTTAGGTCATTTTCGTCCTCCCTAGGCTTATTCTTGTCCAATTAGGGTTTTTAACCAATCTTGTGCATCCAATAAGTTCATTTGTGTCATTGGATTAACATTTAGGTCATCTTCGTCCTCCCTAGGCATATTCTTGTCCAATTAGAGTTTTATACCAATCTTGTGCATCCAATAGGTGTGTTTGTGTCATTGGATGATCAATTAGATTATTTTCGTCCTCCCTAGGCTTATTCTTGTCCAATTAGGGTTTTTAACTAATCTTGTGCATCCAATAAGTTCATTTGTGTCATTGGATGATCAATTAGGTCATTTTTGTCCTCCATAGGCATATTCTTGTCCAATTAGGGTTTTTAACCAATCTTGTGCATCCAATAAGTTGAGTTGTGTCATTGGATTAACATTTAGGTCATTTTCGTCCTCCCTAGGCTTATTCTTGTCCAATTAGGGTTTTTAACCAATCTTGTGCATCCAATAAGTTCATTTGTGTCATTGGATTAACATTTAGGTCATTTTCGTCCTCCCTAGGCATATTCTTATCCAATTAGAGTTTTAGACCAATCATGTGCATCCAATAGTTGTGTTTGTGTCATTGGGTGATCAATTAGGTTATTTTCGTCCTCCCTAGGCTTATTCTTGTCCAATTAGGGTTTTTAACTAATCTTGTGCATCCAATAAGTTCATTTGTGTCATTGGATGATCAATTAGGTCATTTTCGTCCTCCCTAGGCATATTCTTGTCCAACTAGGGTTTTTAACCAATCTTGTGCATCCAATAGGTGTGTTTGTGTCATTGGATGATCAATTAGGTTATTTTCGTCCTCCCTAGGCTTATTCTTGTCCTATTAGGGTTTTTAACTAATCTTGTGCATCCAATAAGTTCATTTGTGTCATTGGATGATCAATTAGGTCATTTTCGTCCTCCCTAGGCATATTCTTGTCCAATTAGGGTTTTTAACCAATCTTGTGCATCCAATAGGTGTGTTTGTGTCATTGGTTGATCAATTAGGTCATTTTCGTCCTCCCTAGGCTTATTCTTGTCCAATTAGGGTTTTTAACTAATCTTGTGCATCCAATAAGTTCATTTGTGTCATTGGATGATTAATTAGGTCATTTTCGTCCTCCCAAGGCATATTCTTGTCAAATTAGGGTTTTTAACCAATCTTGTGCATCCAATAAGTTGAGTTGTGTCATTGGATTAACATTTAGGTCATTTTCGTCCTCCCTAGGCATATTCTTGTCCAATTAGGGTTTTTAACCAATCCTGTGCATCCAATAGGTGTGTTTGTGTCATTGGATGATCAATTAGGTCATTTTCGTCCTCCCTATTCATATTCTTCTCCAATTAGGGTTTTTAACGAATCTTGTGCATCCAATTGGTGTGTTTTTGTCATTGGATGATCAATTAGGTCATTTTCGTCCTCCCTAGGCTTATTCTTGTCCAATTAGGGTTTTTAACCAATCTTGTGTATCCAATTGGTGTGTTTGTGTCATTGGATGATCAATTAGGTTATTTTCGTCCTCCCTAGGCTTATTCTTGTCCAATTAGGGTTTTTAACCAATCTTGTGCATCCAATAAGTTGAGTTGTGTCATTGGATTAACATTTAGGTCATTTTCGTCCTCCCTAGGCTTATTCTTGTCCAATTAGGGTTTTTAACCAATCTTGTGCATCCGATAAGTTTGTTTGTGTCATTGAATTAATATTTAGGTCATTTTCGTCCTCCCTAGGCATATTCTTGTCCAATTAGGGTTTTTAACCAATCTTGTGCATCCAATAGGTGTGTTTGTGTCATTGGATGATCAATTAGGTCATTTATGTTCTCCCTAGGCTTATTCTTGTCCAATTAGGGTTTTAACCAATCTTGTGCATCCAATAACTTTGTTTGTGTCATTGAATTAATATTTAGGTCATTTTCGTCCTCCCTAGGCATATTCTTGTCCAATTAGGGTTTTTAACCAATCTTGTGCATCCAATAGGTGTGTTTGTGTCATTGGATGATCAATTAGGTTATTTGCGTCCTCCCTAGGCTTATTCTTGTCCAATTAGGGTTTTTAACCAATCTTGTGCATCCAATAAGTTGAGTTGTGTCATTGGATTAACATTTAGGTCATTTTCGTCCTCCCTAGGCTTATTCTTGTCCAATTAGGGTTTTTAACCAATCTTGTGCATCCAATAAGTTCATTTGTGTCATTGGATTAACATTTAGGTCATTTTCGTCCTCCTCAGGCATATTCTTGTGCAATTAGGGTTTTTAACCAATCTTGTGCACCCAATAGGTGTGTTTGTGTCATTGGATGATCAATTAGGTTATTTTCGTCCTCCCTCGGCATATTCTTGTCCAATTAGGGTTTTTAACCAATCTTGTGCATCCAATAGGTGTGTTTGTGTCATTGGATGATCAATTAGGTCATTTTCGTCCTCCCTAGGCATATTCTTGTCCAATTAGGGTTTTTAACGAATCTTGTGCATCCAATTGGTGTGTTTGTGTCATCGGATGATCAATTAGGTCATTTTCGTCCTCCCTAGGCTTATTCTTGTCCAATTAGGGTTTTTAACCAATCTTGTGCATCCAATAAGTGTGTTTGTGTCATTGGATGATCAATTAGGTCATTTTCGTCCTCCCTAGGCATATTCTTGTCCAATTAGGGTTTTTAACCAATCTTGTGTCTCAAATAAGTTTGTTTGTGTCATTGAATTAATATTTAGGTCATTTTCGTCCTCCCTAGGCATATTCTTGTCCAATTAGGGTTTTTAACCAATCTTGTGCATCCAATAGGTGTGTTTGTGTCATTGGATGATCAATTAGGTCATTTTCGTCCTCCCTAGGCTTATTCTTGTCCAATTAGGGTTTTTAACCAATCTTGTGCATCCAATAAGTTTGTTTGTGTCATTGGATGATCAATTAGGTCATTTTCGTCCTCCCTAGGCATATTATTGTCCAATTAGGGTTTTTAACCAATCTTGTGCATCCAATAAGTTCATTTGTGTTATTGGATTAACATTTAGGTCATATTCGTCCTCCCTAGGCATATTCTTGTCCAATTAGGGTTTTTAACCAATCTTGTGCATCCAATAGGTGTGTTTGTGTCATTGGGTGATCAATTAGGTCATTTTCGTCCTCCCTAGGCTTATTCTTGTCCAATTAGGGTTTTTAACCAATCTTGTGCATCCAATAGGTGTGTTTGTGTCATTGAATTAATATTTAGGTCATTTTCGTCCTCCCTAGGCATATTCTTGTCCAATTAGGGTTTTTAACCAATCTTGTGCATCCAATAGGTGTGTTTGTGTCATTGGATGATCAATTAGGTCATTTTCGTCCTCCCTAGGCTTATTCATGTCCAATTGGGGTTTTTAACCAATCTTGTGCATCCAATAGGTGTGTTTGTGTCATTGGATGATCAATTAGGTCATTTTCGTCCTCCCTAGGCTTATTCTTGTCCAATTAGGGTTTTTAACCAATCTTGTGCATCCAATAGGTGTGTTTGTGTCATTGGATGATCAATTAGGTCATTTTCGTCCTCCCTAGGCTTATTCTTGTCCAATTAGGGTTTTTAACAAATCTTGTGCATCCAATAAGTTCATTTGTGTCATTGGATGATCAATTAGGTCATTTTCATCCTCCTTAGGCATATTCTTGTCCAACTAGGGTTTTAAACCAATCTTGTGCATCCAATAGGTGTGTTTGTGTCATTGTATGATCAATTAGGACATTTTCGTCCTCCCTAGGCTTATTCTTGTCCAATTATGGTTTTTAACCAATCTTGTGCATCCAATAGGTGTGTTTGTGTCATTGGATGATCAATTAGGTCATTTTCGTCCTCCCTAGGCTTATTCTTGTCCAATTAGGGTTTTTATCCAATCTTGTGCATCCAATAGGTTTGTTTGTGTCATTGGATGATCAATTAGGTCATTTTCGTCCTCCCTAGGCTTATTCTTGTCCAATTAGGGTTTTTAACAAATCTTGTGCATCCAATAAGTTCATTTGTGTCATTGGATGATCAATTAGGTCATTTTCGTCCTCCCTAGGCATATTCTTGTACAACTATGGTTTTTAACCAATCTCGTGCATCCAATAAGTTCATTTGTGTCATTGGATGATCAATTAGGTCATTTTCGTCCTCCCTAGGCATATTCTTGTCCAACTAGGGTTTTTAACCAATCTTGTGCATCCAATAGGTGTGTTTGTGTCATTGGATGATCAACTAGGTCATTTTCGTCCTCCCTAGGCTTATTCTTGTCCAATTAGGGTTTTTAACAAATCTTGTGCATCCAATAAGTTCATTTGTGTCATTGGATGATCAATTAGGTCATTTTCGTCCTCCCTAGGCATATTCTTGTCCAACTAGGGTTTTTAATCAATCTTGTGCATCCAATAAGTTCATTTGTGTCATTGGATGATCAATTAGGTCATTTTCGTCCTCCCTAGGCATATTCTTGTCCAACTAGGGTTTTTAACCAATCTTGTGCATCCAATAGGTGTGTTTGTGTCATTGGATGATCAAATAGGTCATTTTCGTCCTCCCTAGGCTTATTCTTGTCCAATTAGGGTTTTTAACCAATCTTGTGCATCCAATAAGTTGAGTTGTGTCATTGGATTAACATTTAGGTCATTTTCGTCCTCCCTAGGCTTATTCTTGTCCAATTAGGGTTTTTAACCGATCTTGTGCATACAATAGGTGTGTTTGTGTCATTGGATGATCAATTAGGTCATTTTCGTCCTCCCTAGGCATATTCTTGTCCAATTAGGGTTTTTAACCAATCTTGTGCATCCAATAGGTGTGTTTGTGTCATTGGATGATCAATTAGGTCATTTTCGTCCTCCCTAGGCTTATTCTTGTCCGATTAGTTTTTTAACCAATCTCGTGCTTCCAATAGGTGTGTTTGTGTCATTGGATGATCAATTAGGTCATTTTCGTCCTCCCTAGGCATATTCTTGTCCAATTAGGGTTTTTAACCAATCTTGTGCATCCAATAGGTGTGTTTGTGTCATTGGATGATCAATTAGGTCATTTTCGTCCTCCCTAGGCTTATTCTTGTCCAATTAGGATTTTTAACCAATCTTGTGCCTCCAATAACTTTGTTTGTGTCATTGAATTAATATTTAGGTCATTTTCGCCCTCCCTAGGCTTATTCTTGTCCAATTATGGTTTTTAACCAATCTTGTGCCTCCAATAAGTTCATTTGTGTCATTGGATTAACATTTAGGTCATTTTCGTCCTCCCTAGGCATATTCTTGTCCAATTAGGGTTTTTAACCAATCTTGTGCTTCCAATAGGTGTGTTTGTGTCATTGGATGATCAATTAGGTCATTTTCGTCCTCCCTAGGCTTATTCTTGTCCAATTAGGGTTTTTAACCAATCTTGGGCATCCAATAACTTTGTTTGTGTCATTGAATTAATATTTAGGTCATTTTCGTCCTCCCTAGGCATATTCTTGTCCAATTAGGGTTTTTAACCAATCTTGTGCATCCAATAGGTGTGTTTGTGTCATTGGATGATCAATTAGGTCATTTTCGTCCTCCCTAGGCTTATTCTTGTCCAATTAGGGTTTTTAACCAATCTTGTGCATCCAATAAGTTTGTTTGTGTCATTGAATTAATATTTGGGTCATTTTCGTCCTCCTTAGGCATATTCTTGTCCAATTAGGGTTTTTAACCAATCTTGTGCATCCAATAGGTGTGTTTATCTAATTGGATGATCAATTAGGTCACTTTGATCCTCCCTAGGCTTATTCTTGTCCAATTAGGGTTTTTAACCAATATTGTGCATCCAATAAGTTCATTTGTGTCATTGGATTAACATTTAGGTCATTTTCGTCCTCCCTAGGCATATTCTTGTCCAATTAGGGTTTTTAACCAATCTTGTGCATCCAATAACTTTGTTTGTGTCATTGAATTAATATTTAGGTCATTTTCGTCCTCCCTAAGCATATTCTTGTCCAATTAGGGTTTTTAACCAATCTTGTGCATCCAATAGGTGTGTTTGTGTCATTGGATGATCAATTAGGTCATTTTCGTCCTCCCTAGGCTTATTCTTGTCCAATTAGGGTTTTTAACAAATCTTGTGCATCCAATAAGTTCATTTGTGTCATTGGATGATCAATTAGGTCATTTTCTTCCTCTCTAGGCTTATTCTTGTCCAATTAAGGTTTTTAACCAATCAGTGTATCCAATTGGTGTGTTTGTGTCATTGGATGATCAATTAGGTCATTTTCGTCCTCCCTAGGCATATTCTTATCCAATTAGGGTTTTTAACCAATCTTGTGCATCCAATAGGTGTGTTTGTGTCATTGGATGATCAATTAGGTCATTTTCGTCCTCCCTAGGTTTATTCTTGTCCAATTAGGGTTTTTAACCAATCTTGTGCATCCAATAGGTGTGTTTGTGTCATTGGATGATCAATTAGGTCATTTTCGTCCTCCCTAGGCTTATTCTTGTCCAATTAGGGTTTTTAACAAATCTTGTGCATCCAATAAGTTCATTTGTGTCATTGGATGATCAATTAGGTCATTTTCGTCCTCCCTAGGTATATTCTTGTACAACTAGGGTTTTTAACAAATCTTGTGCATCCAATAAGTTTATTTGTGTCATTGGATGATCAATTAGGTCATTTTCGTCCTCCCTAGGCATATTCTTGTCCAACTACGGTTATTAACCAATCTTGTGCATCCAATAAGTTGAGTTGTGTCATTGGATTGGCATTTAGGTCATTTTCGTCCTCCCTAGGTTTATTCTTGTCCAATTAGGATTTTTAACCAATCTTGTGCATCCCATAAGTTCATTTGTGTCATTGGATTAACATTTAGGTCATTTTCTTCCTCCCTAGGCATATTCTTGTCCAATTAGGGTTTTTAACCAATCTTGTGCATCCAATAGGTGTGTTTGTGTCATTGGATGATCAATTAGGTTATTTTCGTCCTCCCTAGGCTTATTCTTGTCCAATTAGGGTTTTTAACCAATCTTGTGCATCCAATAAGTTGAGTTGTGTCATTGGATTAACATTTAGGTCATTTTCGTCCTCCCTAGGCTTATTCTTGTCCAATTAGGGTTTTTAACCAATCTTGTGCATCCAATAGGTGTGTTTGTGTCATTGGATGATCAATTAGGTCATTTTCATCCTCCCTAGGCTTATCCTTTCCCAATTAGGGTTTTTAACCAATCTTGTGCTTCCAATAAGTTGAGTTGTGTCATTGGTTTAACATTTAGTTCATTTTCGTCCTCCCTAGGCTTATTCTTGTCCAATTAGGGTTTTTAACCAATCTTGTGCATCCAATAAGTTCATTTGTGTCATTGGATTAACATTTAGGTCATTTTCGTCCTCCCTAGGCATATTCTTGTCCAATTAGAGTTTTAGACCAATCTTGTGCATCCAATAGGTGTGTTTGTGTCATTGGATGATCAATTAGGTCATTTTCGTCCTCCATATGCTTATTCTTGTCCAATTAGGGTTTTTAACCAATCTTGTGCATCCAATAAGTTGAGTTGTGTCATTGGATTAACATTTAGGTCATTTTCGTCCTCCCTAGGCTTATTCTTGTCCAATTAGGGTTTTTAACCAATCTTGTGCATCCAATAAGTTCATTTAGGTCATTTAGGTCATTTAGGTCATTTTCGTCCTCCCTAGGCATATTCTTTTCCAATTAGAGTTTTAGACCAATCTTGTGCATCCAATAGGTGTGTTTGTGTCATTGGATGATCAATTAGGTCATATTCGTCCTGCCTAGGCTTATTCTTGCCCAATTAGGGTTTTTAACCAATCTTGTGCATCCAATAAGTTGAGTTGTGTCATTGGATTAACATTTAGGTCATTTTCGTCCTCCCTAGGCTTATTCTTGTCCAATTAGGGTTTTTAACCAATCTTGTGCATCCAATAAGTTCATTTGTGTCATTGGATTAACATTTAGGTCCTTTTCGTCCTCCCTAGGCATATTTTTGTCCAATTTGGGTTTTTAACCAATCTTGTGCATCCAATAGGTTTATTTGTGTCATTGGATGATCAACTAGGTTATTTTCGTCCTCCCTAGGCTTATTCTTGTCCAATTAGGGTTTTTAACCAATCTTGTGCATCCAATAGGTGTGTTTGTGTCATTGGATGATCAATTAGGTCATTTTCGTCCTCCCTAGGCTTATTCTTGTCCAATTAGGGTTTTTAACCAATCTTGTGCATCCAATAAGTTCATTAGTGTCATTGGATGATCAATTAGGTCATTTTCGTCCTCCTTGGGCATGTTCTTGTCCAACTAGGGTTTTTAACCAATCTTGTGCATCCAATAGGTGTGTTTGTGTCATTGGATGATCAATTAGGTCATTTTCGTCCTCCCTAGGCTTATTCTTGTCCAATTAGGGTTTTTAACCAATCTTGTGCATCCAATAAGTTTGTTTGTGTCATTGAATTAATATTTAAGTCATTTTCCTCCTCCCTAGACATATTCTTGTCCAATTAGGGTTTTTAACCAATCTTGTGCATCTAATAGGTGTGTTTGTGTCATTGGATGATCAATTAGGTCATTTTTGTCCTCCCTAGGCATATTCTTGTCCAATTAGGGTTTTTAACCAATCTTGTGCTTCCAATAGGTGTGTTTGTGTCATTGGATGATCAAGTAGGTCATTTTGGTCCTCCCAGGGCTTATTCTTGTCCAATTAGGGTTTTTAACCAATCTTGTGCATCCAATAGGTGTGTTTGTGTCATTGGATGATCAATTAGGTCATTTTCGTCCTCCCTAGGCTTATTCTTGTCCAATTAGGGTTTTTAACCAATCTTGTGCATCCAATAAGTTTGTTTGTGTCATTGAATTAATATTTAGGTCCTTTTCGTCCTCCCTAGGCATATTCTTGTCCAATTAGGTTTTTTAACCAATCTTGTGCTTCCAATAGGTGTGTTAGTGTCATTGGATGATCAATTAGGTCATTTTGGTCCTCCCTAGGCTTATTCTTGTCCAATTAGGGTTTTTAACCAATCTTGTGCATCCAATAGGTGTGTTTGTGTCATTGGATGATCAATTAGGTCATTTTCGTCCTCCCTAGGCTTATTCTTGTCCAATTAGGGTTTTTAACCAATCTTGTGCATCCAATAAGTTTGTTTGTGTCATTGAATTAATATTTAGGTCATTTTCGTCCTCCCTAGGCATATTCTTGTCCAATTAGGGTTTTTAACCAATCTTGTGCATCCAATAGGTGTGTTTGTGTCATTGGATGATCAATTAGGTCATTCTGGTCCTCCCTAGGCTTATTCTTGTCCAATTAGGGTTTTTAACCAATCTTGTGCATCCAATAGGTGTGTCTGTGTCATTGGATGATCAATTAGGTCATTTTCGTCCTCCCTAGGCTTATTCTTGTCCAATTAGGGTTTTTAACCAATCTTGTGCATCCAATAACTTTGATTGTGTCATTGAATTAATATTTAGGTCATTTTCGTCCTCCCTAGGCATATTCTTGTCCAATTAGGGTTTTTAACCAATCTTGTGCATCCAATAGGTGTGTTTGTGTCATTGGATGATCAATTAGGTCATTTTCGTCCTCCCTAGGCTTATTCTTTCCCAATTAGGGTTTTTAACCAATCTTGTGCATCCAATAAGTTCATTTGTGTCATTGGATTAACATTTAGGTCGTTTTCGTCCTCCATAGGCATATTCTTGTCCAATTAGGGTTTTTAACCATTCTTGTGCTTCCATTAGGTGTGTTTGTGTCATTGGATGATCAATTAGATCATTTTCGTCCTCACTAGGCTTATTCTTGTCCAATTAGGGTTTTTAACCAATCTTGTGCATCCAATAGGTGTGTTTGTGTCATTGGATGATCAATTAG
>JBBPBR010000736.1:0-25604 GCA_037974775.1 Cicer pinnatifidum
CAAAATGACCTAAATATTAATTCAATGACACAAACAAACTTATTGGATGCACAAGATTGGTTAAAAACCTTAATTGGACAAGAATAAGCCTATGGAGGCGAAAATGACCTAATTGATCATCCAATGACACAAACACACCTATTGGATGCACAAGATTGGTTAAAAACCCTAATTGGACAAGAATATGCCTAGGGAGGACGGATATGACCTAAATGTTAATCCAATGACACAAATGAACTTATTGGATGCACAAGATTGGTTAAAAACCCTAATTGGACAAGAATAAGCCTAAGGAGGACGAAAATGACCTAAATGTGAATCCAATGACACAAATGCACTTATTGGATGCACAAGATTGGTTAAAAACCTAATTGGACAAGAATAAGCCTAGGGAGAATGAACATGACCTAAATGTTAATCTAATGACACAACTCAACTTATTGGATGTACAAGATTGGTTAAAAACCCTAATTGGACAAGAATAAGACTAGGGAGGACGAAAATGACCTAATTGATCATCCAATGACACAAACACACCTATTAAATGCACAAGATTGGTTAAAAACCCTAATTGGACAAGAATATGCCTAGGGAGGACGAAAATGACCTAATTGATCATCCAATGACACTAATGAACTTATTGGATGCACAAGATTGGTTAAAAACCCTAATTGGACAAGAATATGCCTAGGGAGGACGAAAATGACCTAATTGATCATCCGATGACACAAACACACCTATTGGATGCACGAGATTGGTTAAAAACCCTAATTGGACAAGAATATGCCTAGGGAGGACGAATATGACCTAAATGTTAATCCAATAACACAAATGAACTTATTGGATGCACAAGATTGGTTAAAAACCCTAATTGGACAAGAATAATCCTAGGGAGAACGAAAATGACCTAAATATTAATCCAATGACACAACTCAACTTATTGGATGCACAAGATTGGTTAAAACCCTAATTGGACTAGAATAAGCCTAGGGAGGACGAAAATGACCTAATTGATCATCCAATGACACAAACACACCTATTGGATGCACAAGATTGGTTAAAAACCCTAGTTGGACAAGAATATGCATAGGGAGGACGAAAATGACCTAATTGATCATCCAATAACACAAATGAACTTATTGGATGCACAAGATTGGTTAAAAACCCTAATTGGACAAGAATATGCCTAGGGGGGACGAAAATGACCTAATTGATCATCCAATGACACAAACACACCTATTGGATGCACAAGATTGGTTAAAAACCCTAATTGGACAAGAATAAGCCTAGGGAGGACGAAAATGACCTAATTCATCATCCAATGACACAAACACACCTCTTGGATGCACAAGATTGGTTAAAAACCCTAGTTGGACAAGAATATGCCTAGGGAGGACGAAAATGACGTAATTGGTCATCCAATGACACAAATGAACTAATTGGATGCAGAAGATTGGTTAAAAAAACTAGTTGTACAAGAATATGCCTAGGGAGGACGAAAATGACCTAATTGATCATTCAATGACACAAATGAAATTATTGGATGCACAAAATTAGTTAAAAACCCTAATTGGACAAGAATAAGCCTAGGGAGGACGAAAATGACCTAATTGATCATCCAATGACACAAACACACCTATTGGATGCACAAGATTGGTTAAAAACCCTAATTGGACAAGAATAAGCCTAGGGAGGACAAAAATGACCTAATTGATCATCCAATGACACAAACACACCTATTGGATGCACAAGATTGGTTAAAAACCCTAATTGGACAAGAATAAGCCTCGGGAGGACAAAAATGACCTAATTGATCATCCAATGACACAAACACACCTATTGGATGCACAAGATTGGTTAAAAACCCTAATTGGACAAGAATAAGCCTAGGGAGGACGAAAATGACCTAATTGATCATCAAATGACACAAACACACCTATTGGATGCACAAGATTGGTTAAAAACCCTAATTGGACAAATATATGCCTAGGGAGGACGAAAATGACCTAATTGATCATCCAATGACACAAACACACCTATTGGATGCACAAGATTGGTTAAAAACCCTAATTGGACAAGAATATGCCTAGGGAGGACGAAAATGACCTAATTGATCATCCAATGACACAAACACACCTATTGGATGCACAAGATTGGTTAAAAACCCTAATTGGACAAGAATATGCCTAGGGAGGACGAAAATGACCTAATTGATCATCCAATGACACAAACACACCTTTGGCAGCACAAGATTGGTTAAAAACCTAATTGGACAAGAATATGCCTAGGGAGGACGAAAATGACCTAATTGATCATCCAATGACACAAACACACCTATTAGATGCACAAAATTGGTTAAAAACCCTAATTGGACAAGAATATGCCTAGGCAGGACGAAAATGACCTAATTGATCATCCAGACACAAACACACCTATTGGATGCAGAAGATCGGTTAAAAACCCTAATTGGACAAGAATAAGCCTAGGGAGGACGAAAATGACCTAATTGATCATCCAATGACACAAACACACCTATTGGATGCACAAGATTGGTTAAAAACCCTAATTGGACAAGAATATGCCTAGGGAGGACGAAAATGACCTAATTGATCATCCAATGACACAAACACACCTATTGGATGCACAAGATTTGTTAAAAACCATAATTGGACAAGAATAAGCCTAGGAAGGACGAAAATAACTTAATTGATCATCCTATGACACAAACACACCTATTGGATGCACAAGATTGGTTAAAAACCCTAATTGGACAAGAATATGCCTAGGGAGGACGAAAATGACCTAAATATTAATTCAATGACACAAACAAAGTTATTGGATGCACAAGATTGGTTAAAAACCCTAATTGGACAAGAATAAGCCTAGGGAGAACGAAAATGACCTAATTGATCATTCAATGACACAAACACACTTATTGGATGCACAAGATTGGTTAAAAACCCTAATTGGACAAGAATATGCCTAGGGAGGACGGATATGACCTAAATGTTAATCCAATGACACAAATGAACTTATTGGATGCACAAGATTGGTTAAAAACCCTAATTGGACAAGAATAAGCCTAGGGAGGACGAAAATGACCTAATTGATCATCCCATGACAGAAACACACCTATTGGATGCACAAGATTGGTTAAAAACCCTAATTGGACAAGAATATGCCTAGGGAGGACGGATATGACCTAAATGTTAATCCAATGACACAAATGAACTTATTGGATGCACAAGATTGGTTAAAAACCCTAATTGGACAAGAATAAGCCTAGAGAGAACGAAAATGACCTAAAAGTTAATCCAATGTCACAACTCAACTTATTCGATGCACAAGATTGGTTAAAAACTCTAATTGGACAAGAATAAGCCTAGGGAGGACGAAAATGACCTAATTGATCATCCAATGACACAAACACACCTATTGGATGCACAAGATTGGTTAAAAACCCTAGTAGGACAAGAACATGCCTAGGGAGGACGAAAATGACCTAATTGATCATCCAAAGACACTAATGAACTTATTGGATGCACAAGATTGGTTAAAAATCCTAATTGGACAAGAATAAGCATAGGGAGGATCAAAGTGACCTAATTGATCATCCAATGAGATAAACACACCTATTGGACGCACAAGATTGGTTAAAAACCCTAATTGGACAAGAATATGCCTAGGGAGGACGAAAATGACCTAAATGTGAATCCAATGACACAAATGAACTTATTGGATGTACAAGATTGGTTAAAAACCTAATTCGACAAGAATAAGCCTAGGGAGAATGAAAATGACCTAAATGTTAATCCAATGACACAACTCAACTTATTGGATGCACAAGATTGGTTAAAAACCCTAATTGGACAAGAATAAGCCTAGGGAGGACGAAAATGACCTTATTGATCATCCAATGACACAAACACACCTATTGGATGCACAAGATTGGTTAAAAACCCTAATTGGACAAGAATATGCCTAGGGAGGACGAATATGACCTAAATGTTAATCCAATAACACAAATGAACTTATTGCATGCAAAAGATTGGTTAAAAACCCTAATTGGACAAGAATAAGCCCAGGGAGGACGAAAATGACCTAATTGATCATCCAATGACACAAATGAACTTATTGGATGCACAAGATTGGTTAAAAACCCTAATTGGACAAGAATAAGCCTAGGGAGGACGAAAATGACCTAATTGATCATCCAATGATACAAGCACACTTATTGGATGCACAAGATTGGTTAAAAACCCTAATTGGACAAGAATATGCCTAGGGAGGACGAAAATGACCTAATTGATCATCCAATGACACAAACACACCTATTGGAGGCAAAAGATTGGTTAAAAACCCTAGTTGGACAAGAATAAGCCTAGGGAGGACGAAAATGACCTAATTGATCATCCAATGACACAAATGAACTTATTGGATGCACAAGATTGGTTAAAAACCCTAATTGGACAAGAATAAGCCTAGGGAGGACGAAAATGACCTAATTGATCATCCAATGACACAAACACACCTATTGGATGCACAAGATTGGTTAAAAACCCTAATTGGACAAGAACATGCCTAGGGAGGACGAAAATGACCTAATTGATCATCGAATGACACAAACACACCTATTGGATGCACAAGATTGGTTAAAAACCCAAATTGGACAAGAATAAGACTAGGGAGGACGAAAATGACCTAATTGATCATCCAATGAAACAAACTCACCTATTGAATGCACAAGATTGGTTTAAAACCCTAGTTGGACAAGAATATGCCTAGGGAGGACGAAAATGACCTAATTGATCATCCAATGACACAAATGAACTTATTGGATGCACAAGATTGGTTAAAAACCCTAATTGGACAAGAATAAGCCTAGGGAGGACGAAAATGACCTAATTGATCATCCAATGACACAAACACACCTATTGGAAGCTTAAGATTGGTTAAAAACCCTAATTGGACAAGAATATGCCTAGGGAGGACGAAAATGACCTAAATGTTAATCCAATGACACAAATGAACTTATTGGATGCACAAGATTGGTTAAAAACCCTAATTGGACAAGAATAAGCCTAAGGAGGACGAAAATGACCTAAATGTGAATCCAATGACACAAATGCACTTATTGGATGCACAAGATTGGTTAAAAACCTAATTGGACAAGAATAAGCCTAGGGAGAATGAACATGACCTAAATGTTAATCCAATGACACAACTCAACTTATTGGATGTACAAGATTGGTTAAAAACCCTAATTGGACAAGAATAAGACTAGGGAGGACGAAAATGACCTAATTGATCATCCAATGACACAAACACACCTATTGAATGCACAAGATTGGTTAAAAACCCTAGTTGGACAAGAACATGCCTAGGGAGGACGAAAATGACCTAATTGATCATCCAATGACACTAATGAACTTATTGGATGCACAAGATTGGTTAAAAACCCTAATTGTACAAGAATAAGCCTAGGGAGGACGAAAATGACCTAATTGATCATCCAATGACACAAACACACCTATTGGATGCACAAGATTGGTTAAAAACCCTAATTGGACAAGAATATGCCTAGGGAGGACGGATATGACCTAAATGTTAATCCAATGACACAAATGAACTTATTGGATGCACAAGATTGGTTAAAAACCCTATTTGGACAAGAATAAGCCAAGGGACAACGAAAATGACCTAAATGTTAATCCAATGTCACAACTCAACTTATTGGATGCACAAGATTGGTTATAAACCCTATTTGGACAAGAATAAGCCTAGGGAGGACGAAAATGACCTAATTGATCATCCAATGACACAAACACACCTATTGGATGCACAAGATTGGTTAAAAACCCTAATTGGACAAGAATAGGCCTAGGGAGGACGAAAATGACCTAAATGATCATCCAATGACACAAACACTCCTATTGGATGCACAAGATTGGTTAAAAACCCTAATTGGACAAGAATATGCCTAGGGAGGACGAATATGATCTAAATGTTAATCCAATAACACAAATGAACTTATTGGATGCACATGATTGGTTAAAAACCCTAATTGGACAAGAATAAGCCTAGGGAGGACGAAAATGACCTAATTCATCATCCAATGACACAAACACACCTATTGGATGCACAAGATTGGTTAAAAACCCTAATTGGACAAGAATATGCCTAGGGAGGATGAAAATGACCTAAATATTAATTCAATGACACAAACAAAGTTATTGGATGCACAAGATTGGTTAAAAACCCTAATTGGACAAGAATAAGCCTAGGGAAGACGAAAATGACCTCATTGATCATCCAATGACACAAACACACCTATTGGATGCACAAGATTGGTTAAAAACCCTAATTGGACAAGAATATGCCTAGGGAGGACGAAAATGACCTAAATGATCATCCAATGACAGAAACATTCCTATTGGATGCACAAGATTGGTTAAAAACCCTAATTGGACAATAATATGCCTAGGGAGGACGAATATGATCTAAATGTTAATCCAATAACACAAATGAACTTATTGGATTCACAAGATTGGTTAAAAACCCTAATTGGACAAGAATAAGCCTAGGGAGAACGAAAATGACCTAATTGATCATCCAATGACACAAACACACCTATTGGATGCACAAGATTGGTTAAAAACCCTAATTGGACAAGAATATGCCTAGGGAGGACGGATATGACCTAAATGTTAATCCAATGACACAAATGAACTTATTGGATGCACAAGATTGGTTAAAAACCCTAATTGGACAAGAATAAGCCTAGGGAGGACGAAAGTCACCTAATTCATCATCCAATGACACAAACACACCTATTGGATGCACAAGATTGGTTAAAAACCCTAATTGGACAAGAATATGCCTAGGGAGGACGAAAATGACCTAAATATTAATTCAATGACACAAACAAAGTTATTGGATGCACAAGATTGGTTAAAAACCCTAATTGGACAAGAATAAGCCTAGGGAGAACGAAAATGACCTAATTGATCATTCAATGACACAAACACACTTATTGGATGCACAAGATTGGTTAAAAACCCTAATTGGACAAGAATATGCCTAGGGAGGACGGATATGACCTAAATGTTAATCCAATGACACAAATGAACTTATTGGATGCACAAGATTGGTTAAAAACCCTAATTGGACAAGAATAAGCCTAGGGAGGACGAAAATGACCTAATTGATCATCCCATGACAGAAACACACCTATTGGATGCACAAGATTGGTTAAAAACCCTAATTGGACAAGAATATGCCTAGGGAGGACGGATATGACCTAAATGTTAATCCAATGACACAAATGAACTTATTGGATGCACAAGATTGGTTAAAAACCCTAATTGGACAAGAATAAGCCTAGAGAGAACGAAAATGACCTAAAAGTTAATCCAATGTCACAACTCAACTTATTCGATGCACAAGATTGGTTAAAAACTCTAATTGGACAAGAATAAGCCTAGGGAGGACGAAAATGACCTAATTGATCATCCAATGACACAAACACACCTATTGGATGCACAAGATTGGTTAAAAACCCTAGTAGGACAAGAACATGCCTAGGGAGGACGAAAATGACCTAATTGATCATCCAAAGACACTAATGAACTTATTGGATGCACAAGATTGGTTAAAAATCCTAATTGGACAAGAATAAGCATAGGGAGGATCAAAGTGACCTAATTGATCATCCAATGAGATAAACACACCTATTGGACGCACAAGATTGGTTAAAAACCCTAATTGGACAAGAATATGCCTAGGGAGGACGAAAATGACCTAAATGTGAATCCAATGACACAAATGAACTTATTGGATGTACAAGATTGGTTAAAAACCTAATTCGACAAGAATAAGCCTAGGGAGAATGAAAATGACCTAAATGTTAATCCAATGACACAACTCAACTTATTGGATGCACAAGATTGGTTAAAAACCCTAATTGGACAAGAATAAGCCTAGGGAGGACGAAAATGACCTTATTGATCATCCAATGACACAAACACACCTATTGGATGCACAAGATTGGTTAAAAACCCTAATTGGACAAGAATATGCCTAGGGAGGACGAATATGACCTAAATGTTAATCCAATAACACAAATGAACTTATTGCATGCAAAAGATTGGTTAAAAACCCTAATTGGACAAGAATAAGCCCAGGGAGGACGAAAATGACCTAATTGATCATCCAATGACACAAATGAACTTATTGGATGCACAAGATTGGTTAAAAACCCTAATTGGACAAGAATAAGCCTAGGGAGGACGAAAATGACCTAATTGATCATCCAATGATACAAGCACACTTATTGGATGCACAAGATTGGTTAAAAACCCTAATTGGACAAGAATATGCCTAGGGAGGACGAAAATGACCTAATTGATCATCCAATGACACAAACACACCTATTGGAGGCAAAAGATTGGTTAAAAACCCTAGTTGGACAAGAATAAGCCTAGGGAGGACGAAAATGACCTAATTGATCATCCAATGACACAAATGAACTTATTGGATGCACAAGATTGGTTAAAAACCCTAATTGGACAAGAATAAGCCTAGGGAGGACGAAAATGACCTAATTGATCATCCAATGACACAAACACACCTATTGGATGCACAAGATTGGTTAAAAACCCTAATTGGACAAGAATAAGCCTAGGGAGGACGAAAATGACCTAATTGATCATCCAATGACGCAAACACACCTATCGGAAGCACAAGATTGGTTAAAAACCCTAGTTGGACAAGAATATGCCTAGGGAGGACGAAAATGATCTAATTGATCATCCAATGACACAAATGAACTTATTGGATGCACAAGATTTGTTAAAAACCCTAATAGAACAAGAATAAGCCTAGGGAGGACGAAAATGACCTAATTGATCATCCAATGACGCAAACACACCTATTGGAAGCACAAGATTGGTTAAAAACCCTAGTTGGACAAGAATATGCCTAGGGAGGACGAAAATGACCTAATTGATCATCCAATGACACAAATGAACTTATTGGATGCACAAGATTGGTTAAAAATCCTAATTGGACAAGAATAAGCATAGAAAGGACGAAAATGACCTAATTGATCATCCAATGACACAAACACACCTATTGGATGCACAAGATTGGTTAAAAACCCTAATTGGATAAGAATATGCCTAGGGAGGACGAAAATGACCTAATTGATCATCCAATGACACAAACACACCTATTGAATGCACAAGATTGGTTAAAAACCCTAATTGGACAAGAATATGCCTAGGGAGGACGAAAATGACCTAATTGATCATCCAATGACACTAATGAACTTATTGGATGCACAAGATTGGTTAAAAACCCTAATTGGACAAGAATATGCCTAGGGAGGACGAAAATGACCTAATTGATCATCCGATGACACAAACACGCCTATTGGATGCACGAGATTGGTTAAAAACCCTAATTGGACAAGAATATGCCTAGGGAGGACGAATATGACCTAAATGTTAATCCAATAACACAAATGAACTTATTGGATGCACAAGATTGGTTAAAAACCCTAATTGGACAAGAATAATCCTAGGGAGAACGAAAATGACCTAAATGTTAATCCAATGACACAACTCAACTTATTGGATGCACAAGATTGGTTAAAACCCTATTTGGACTAGAATAAGCCTAGGGAGGACGAAAATGACCTAATTGATCATCCAATGACACAAACACACCTATTGGATGCACAAGATTGGTTAAAAACCCTAGTTGGACAAGAATATGCATAGGGAGGACGAAAATGACCTAATTGATCATCCAATAACACAAATGAACTTATTGGATACACAAGATTGGTTAGAAACCCTAATTGGACAAGAATAAGCCTAGGGAGGACGAAAATGACCTAATTGATCATCCAATGACACAAACACACCTATTGGATGCACAAGATTGGTTAAAAACCCTAATTGGACAAGAATATGCCTAGGGAGGACGAAAATGACCTAATTGATCATCCAATAACACAAACACACCTATTGGATGCACAAGATTGGTTAAAAACCCTAATTGGACAAGAATATGCCTAGGGAGGACGAATATGACCTAAATGTTAATCCAATAACACAAATGAACTTATTGGATGCAAAAGATTGGTTAAAAACCCTAATTGGACAAGAATAAGCCTAGGGATGACAAAAATAACCTAATTGATCATCCATTGACACAAACACACCTATTGGATGCACAAGATTGGTTAAAAACCCTAATTAGACAAGAATATGCCTAGGATGGACAAAAATGACCTAAATATTAATTCAATGACACAAACAAAGTTATTGGATGCACAAGATTGGTTAAAAACCCTAATTGGACAAGAATAAGCCTAGGGAGGACGAAAATGACCTAATTGATCATCCAATGACACAAACACACCTATTGGATGCACAAGATTTGTTAAAAACCCTAATTGGACAAGAATACGCCTAGGGAGGACGAATATGACCTAAATGTTAATCCAATAACACAAATGAACTTATTGGATGCACAAGATTTGTTAAAAACCCTAATTGGACAAGAATAAGCCTAGGGAGGACAAAAATGACCTAATTGATCATCCATTGACACAAACACACCTATTGGATGCACAAGATTGGTTAAAAACCCTAATTGGACAAGAATATGCCTAGGGAGGACAAAAATGACCTAAATATTAATTCAATGACACAAACAAAGTTATTGGATGCACAAGATTGGTTAAAAACCCTAATTGGACAAGAATAAGCCTAGGGAGAACGAAAATGACCTAATTGATCATCCAATGACACAAACACACCTATTGGATGCACAAGATTGGTCAAAAACCCTAATTAGACAAGAATATGCCTAGGGAGGACGAAAATGACCTAAATATTAATTCAATGACATAAACAAACTTATTGGATGCACAAGATTGGTTAAAAACCCTAATTGGACAAGAATAAGCCTAGGGAGGACGAAAATAACCTAATTGATCATCCAATGACACAAACACACCTATTGGAAGCACAAGATTGGTTAAAAACCCTAATTGGACAAGAATATGCCTAGGGAGGACGAAAATGACCTAATTGATAATCCAATGACACTAATGAACTTATTGGATGCACAAGATTGGTTAAAAACCCTAATTGGACAAGTATAAGCCTAGAGAGGACGAAAATGACCTAATTGATCATCCAATGACACAAACTCACCTATTGGATGCACAAGATTGGTTAAAAACCCTAATTGGACAAGAATATGCCTAGGGAGGACGAAAATGACCTAAATGTTAATCCAATGACACAAATGAACTTATTGGATGCACAAGATTGGTTAAAAACCCTAATTGGACAAGAATAAGCCTAGGGAGGACGAAAATGACCTAATTGATCATCCAATGACACAAACACACCTATTGGATGCACAAGATTGGTTAAAAACCGTAATTGATCAAGAATATGCCTAGGGAGGACGAAAATGACCTAAATATTAATTCAATGACACAAACAAAGTTATTGGATGCACAAGATTGGTTAAAAACCCTAATTGGACAAGAATAAGCCTAGGGAGGACGAAAATGACCTAATTGATCATCCAATGACACAAACACACCTATTGGATGCACAAGATTGGTTAAAAACCCTAATTGGACAAGAATATGCCTAGGGAGGACGAAAATGACCTAATTGATCATCCAATGACACAAACACACCTATTGGATGCACAAGATTGGTTAAAAACCCTAATTGGACAATAATATGCCTAGGGAGGACCAAAATGACCTAATTGATCATCCAATGACACAAACACACCTATTGGATGCACAAGATTGGTTCAAAACCCTAGTTGGACAAGAACATGCCTAGGGAGGACGGAAATGACCTAGTTGATCATCCAATGACACTAATGAACTTATTGGATACACAAGATTGGTTAAAAACCCTAATTGGACAAGAATAAGCCTAGGGAGGACGAAAATGACCTAATTGATCATCCAATGACACAAACACACCTATTGGATGCACAAGATTGGTTAAAAACCCTAGTTGCACAAGAATATGCCTAGGGAAAACGAAAATGACCTAATTGATCATCCAATGACACAAACACACCTATTGGATGCACAAGATTGGTTAAAAACCCTAATTGGACAAGAATAAGCCTAGGGAGGACAAAAATGACCTAATTGATCATCCAATGACACAAACACACCTATTGGATGCACAAGATTGGTTAAAAACCCTAATTGGACAAGAATAATCCTAGGGAGGACGAAAATGACCTAATTGATCATCCAATGACACAAACACACCTATTGGATGCACAAGATTGGTTAAAAACCCTAGTTGGACAAGAATAAGCCTAGGGAGGACGAAAATGACCTAATTGATCATCCAATGACACAAATGAACTTATTGGCAGCACTAGATTGGTTAAAAACCCTAATTGGACAAGAATAAGCCTAGGGAGGACGAAAATGACCTAATTGATCATCCAATGACACAAACACACCTATTGGATGCACAAGATTGGTTAAAAACCCTAATTGGACAAGAATATGCCTAGGGAGGACGAAAATGACCTAATTGATCATCCAATGACACAAATGAACTTATTTGATGCACAAGATTGGTCAAAAACCCTAATTGGACAAGAATAAGCCTATGGAGGACGAAAATGACCTAATTGATCATCCAATGACACAAACACACCTATTGGATGCACAAGATTGGTTAAAAACCCTAATTGGACAAGAATATGCCTAGGGAGGACGAAAATGACCTAATTGATCATCCAATGACACAAACACACCTATTGGATGCACAAGATCGGTTAAAAATCCTAACTGGACAAGAATAAGCCTAGGGAGGACGAAAATGACCTAATTGATCATCCAATGACACAAACACACCTATTGGATGCACAAGATTGGTTAAAAACCCTAATTGGACAAGAATATGCCTAGGGAGGACGAAAATGACCTAATTGATCATCCAATGACACAAACACACCTATTGGATGCACAAGATTGGTTAAAAACCCTAATTGGACCAAAAAATGCCTAGGGAGGACGAAAATGACCTAATTGATCATCCAATGACACAAATACACCTATTGGATGCACAAGATGGGTTAAAAACCCTAATTGGACAAGAATATGCCTAAGGAGGACGAAAATGACCTAAATGTTAATCCAATGACACAAATGAACTTATTAGATGTACAAGATTGGTTAAAAACCCTAATTGGACAAGAATAAGCCTAGGGAGGACGAAAATGACCTAATTGATCATCCAATGACACAAACACACCTATTGGATGCACAAGATTGGTTAAAAACCCTAATTGGACAAGAATATGCCTAGGGAGGACGAAAATGACCTAATTGATCATCCAATGACACAAATGAACTTATTGGATGCACAAGATTAGTTAAAAACCCTAATTGGACAAGAATAAGCTTTGGGAGGACGAAAATTACCTAATTGATCATCCAATGACACAAACACACCTATTGGATGCACAAGATTGGTCTAAAACTCTAAATGAGCAAGAATATGCCTAGGGAGGACGAAAATGACCAAAATGTTAATCCAATGACACAAATGAACGTATTGGATGCACAAGATTGGTTAAAAACCCTAATTGGACAAGAATAAGCCTAGGGAGGACGAAAATGACCTAATTGATCATCCAATGACACAAACACACCTATTGGATGCACAAGATTGGTTAAAAACCCTAATTGGACAAGAATATGCCTAGGGAGGACGAAAATGACCTAATTGATCATCCAATGACACAAACACACCTATTGGATGCACAAGATTGGTTAAAAACCATAATTGGACAAGAATAAGCAAAGGGAGGACGAAAATGACCTAATTGATCATCCAATGACACAAACACACCTATTGGATGCACAAGATTGGTTAAAAACCCTAATTGGACAAGAATATGCCTAGGGAGGACGAAAATGACCTAATTGATCATCCAGTGACACAAACACACCTATTGGATGCACAAGATTGCTTAAAAACCCTAATTGGACAAGAATACGCCTAGGGAGGACGAATATGACCTAATGTTAATCCAATAACACAAATGAACTTATTGGATGCACAAGATTGGTGAAAAACCCTAATTGGACAAGAATATGCCTAGGGAGGACGAAAATAACCAAATTGATCATCCAATGACACTAATGAACTTATTGGATGCACAAGATTGGTTAAAAACCCTAATTGGACAAGAATAAGCCTAGGGAGGACGAAAATGACCTAATTGATCATCCAATGACACAAACACACCTATTGGATGCACAAGATTGGTTAAAAACCCTAATTGGACAAGAATATGCCTAGGGAGGACGAAAATGACCTAATTGATCATCCAATGAAACAAACACACCTACTGGATGCACAAGATTCGTTAAAAACCCTAATTGGACAAGAATATGCCTAGGGAGGACGAAAATGACCTAATTGATCATCCAATGACACAAACACACCTATTGGATGCACAAGATTGGTTAAAAACCCTAATTGGACAAGAATATGCCTAGGGAGGACGAAAATGACCTAATTGATCATCCAATGACACAAACACACCTATTGGATGCACAAGATTGGTTAAAAACCCTAATTGGACAAAAATAAGCGTAGGGAGAACGAAAATGAGCTAAATATTAATCCAATGACACAACTCAACTTATTGGATGCACAAGATTGGTTAAAAACCCTAATTGGACAAGAATAAGCCTAGGGAGGACGAAAATGACCTAATTGATCATCCAATGACACAAACACACCTATTGGATGCACAAGATTGGTTAAAAACCCCAATTGGACAAGAATATGTCTAGGGAGGACGAAAATGACCTAATTGATCATCCAATGACACAGACACACCTATTGGATGCACAAGATCGGTTAAAAACCCTTATTGGACAAGAATAAGCCTAGGGAGGACGAAAATGACCTAATTGATCATCCAATGACACAAACACACCTATTGGATGCACAAGATTGGTTAAAAACCCTAATTGGACAAGAATATGCCTAGGGAGGACGAAAATGACCTAATTGATCATCCAATGACACAAACACACCTATTGGATGCACAAGATTGGTTAAAAACCCTAATTGGACAAGAATATGCCTAGGGAGGACGAAAATGACCTAAATGTTAATCCAATGACACAAATGAACTTATTGGTAGCACAAGATTGGTTAAAAACCCTAATTGGACAAGAATAAGCCTAGGGAGGACGAAAATGACCTAATTGATCATCCAATGACACAAACACACCTATTGGATGCACAAGATTGGTTAAAAACCCTAATTGGACAAGAATATGCCTAGGGAGGACGAAAATGACCTAATTGATCATCCAATGACACAAACACACCTATTGGATGCACAAGATTGGTTAAAAACCCAAATTGGACAAGAATATGCCTAGGGAGGACGAAAATGACCTAAATATTAATTCAATGACACAAACAAAGTTATTGGATGCACAAGATTGGTTAAAATCCCTAATTGTACAAAAATAAGCCTAGGGAGGAAGAAAAGGACCTTATTGATGACCTAATGACACAAACACACCTATTGGAAGCACAAGATTGGTTAAAAACCCTAATTCGACAAGAATATGCCTAGGGAGGATGAAAATGACCTAAATGTTAATCCAATGACACAAATGAACTTATTGGATGCACAAGATTGGTTAAAAACCATAATTGGACAAGAATAAGCCTAGGGAGGACGAAAATGACCTAATTGATCATCCAATGACACAAACACACCTATTGGATGCACAAGATTGGTTAAAAACCCTAACTGGACAAGAATATGCTTAGGGAGGACGAAAATGACCTAATTGATCATCCAATGACACAAACACACCTAATGGATGCACAAGATTGGTTAAAAACAATAATTGGACAAGAATATGCCTAGGGAGGATGAATATGACCTAAATGTTAATCCAATACCACAAATGAACTTATTGGATGCACAAGATTGGTTAAAAACCCTAATTGGACAAGAATAAGCCTAGGGAGGACAAAAATGACCTAATTGATCATCCAATGACACAAACACACCTATTGGATGCACAAGATTGGTTAAAAACCCTAATTGGACAAGAATAAGCCTAGGGAGGACGAAAATGACCTAATTGATCATCCAATGACTAAAACACACCTATTGGATGCACAAGATTGGTTAAAAATCCTAATTGGACAAGAATATGCCTAGGGAGGACGAAAATGACCTAATTGATCATCCAATGACTAAAACACACCTATTGGATGCACAAGATTGGTTAAAAACCATAATTGGACAAGAATAAGCCTAGGGAAGACGAAAATGACCTAATTGATCATCCAATGACACAAATACACCTATTGGAGGCACAAGATTGGTTAAAAACTCTAACTGGACAAGAATATGCCTAAGGAGGACGAAAATGACCTCATTGATCATTCAATGTCACAAACACACCTATTGGATGCACAAGATTGGTTAAAAACCATAATTGGACAAGAATAAGCCTAGGGAGGACGAATATGACCTAAATGTTAATCCAATAACACAAATGAACTTATTGGATGCACAAGATTGGTTAAAAACCCTAATTGGACAAGAATAAGCCTAGGGAGGACAAAAATGACCTAATTGATCATCCAATGACACAAACACACCTATTGGATGCACAAGATTGGTTAAAAACCCTAATTGGACAAGAATATGCATAGGGAGGACGAAAATGACCTAAATAATAATTCAATGACACAAACACACCTATTGGATGCACAAGATTGGTTAAAAACCCTAATTGGACAAGAATAAGCCTAGGGAGGACGAAAATGACCTAATTGATCATCCAATGACACAAACACACCTATTGGATGCACAAGATTTGTTAAAAACCCTAATTGGACAAGAATATGCCTTGGGAGGACTAAAATGACCTAAATATTAATTCAATGACACAAACAAAGTTATTGGATGCACAAGATTTGATAGAAACCCTAATTGGACAAGAATAAGCCTAGGGAGGACGAAAATGACCTAATTGATCATCCAATGACACAAACACACCTATTGGATGCACAAGATTGGTTAAAAACCCTAATTGGACAAGAATAAGCCTAGGGAGGACGAAAATGACCTACATGTTAATCCAATGACACAACTCAACTTATTGGATGCACAAGATTGGTTAAAAACCCTAATTGGACAAGAATAAGCCTAGGGAGGACGAAAATGACCTAATTGATCATCCAATGACACAAACACACCTATTGGATGCACAAGATTCGTTAAAAACCCTAATTGGACAAGAATATGCCTAGGGATGACGAATATGACCTAAATGTTAATCCAATAACACAAATGAACTTATTGGATGCACAAGATTGGTTAAAAACCCTAATTGGACAAGAATAAGCCTAGGAAGAACGAAAATGACCTAATTGATCATCCACTGACACAAACACACCTATTGGATGCACAAGATTGGTTAAAAACCCTAATTGGACAAGAATAAGCCTAGGGAGGACGAAAATGACCTAATTGATCATCCAATGACACAAACACACCTATTGGATGCACAAAATTTGTTAAAAACCCTAATTGGACAAGAATATGCCTAGGGAGGACGAAAATGACCTAATGGATCATCCAATGACACAAACACACCTATTGGATGCACAAGATTGGTTAAAAACCCTAATTGGACAAGAATATGCCTAGGGAGGACGAATATGACCTAAATGTTAATCCAATAACACAAATGAACTTATTGGTTGCACAAGATTGGTTAAAAACCCTAATTGGACAAGAATAAGCCTAGGGAGGACAAAAATGACCTAATTGATCATCCAATGACACAAACACACCTATTGGATGCACAAGATTGGTTAAAAACCCTAATTGGACAAGAATAAGCCTAGGGATGACGAAAATGACCTAATTGATCATCCAATGACACTAATGAACTTATTGGATGCACAAGATTGGTTAAAAACCCTTGTTGGACAAGAACATGCTTAGGGAGGACGAAAATGAGCTAATTGATCATCCAATGACACTAATGAACTTATTTGATGCACAAGATTGGTTAAAAACCCTAATTGGACAAGAATAAGCCTAGGGAGGACGAAAATCACCTAATTGATCATCCAATGACACAATCACACCTATTGGATGCACAAGATTGGTTAAAAACCCTAGTTGGACAAGAACATGCCTAGGGAGGACGAAAATGACCTAATTGATCATCCAATGACACTAATGAACTTATTGGATGCACAAGATTGGTTAAAAACCCTAATTGGACAAGAATAAGCCTAGGGGAACGAAAATGACCTAATTGATCATCCAATGACAAAAACACACCTATTGGATGCACAAGATTGGTTAAAAACCCTAATTGGACAAGAATAAGCCTAGGGAGGACGAAAATGACCTAACTGATCGTCCAATGACACTAATGAACTTATTGGATGCACAAGATTGGTTAAAAACCCTAATTGGACAAGAATAAGCCTAGGGAGGACGAAAATGTCTTAATTGATCATCCAATGACACTAAAGAACTTATTGGATGCACCAGATTGGTTAAAAACCCTAATTGGACAAGAATAAGCCTAGGGAGGACGAAAATGACCTAATTGATCATCCAATGACACAAACACACCTATTGGATGCACAAGATTGGTTAAAAACCCTAATTGGACAAGAATATGCCTAGGGAGGACGAAAATGACCTAATTGATCATCCAATGACACAAACACACCTATTGGATGCACAAGATTGGTTAAAAACCCTAGTTGGACAAGAACATGCTTAGGGAGGACGCAAATGACCTAATTGATCATCCAATGACACTAATGAACTTATTGGATGCATAAGATTGGTTAAAAACCCTAATTGGACAAGAATAAGCCTAGGGGGGGACGAAAATGACCTAAATGTTAATCCAATGAAACAACTCAACTTATTGGATGCACAAGATTGGTTAAAAACCCTAATTGGACAAGAATAAGCCTAGGGAGGACGAAAATGACCTAATTGATCATCCAATGACACAAACACACCAATTGGATGCACAAGATTGGTTAAAAACCCTAATTGGAAAAGAATATGCCTAGGGAGGACGAAAATGACCTAATTGATCATCCAATGACACAAATGAACTTATTGGATGCACAAGATTAGTTAAAAACCCTAATTGGACAAGAATATGCCTAGGGAGGACGAAAATAACCTAATTGATCATCCAATGACACAAACACACCTATTGGATGCACAAGATTGGTTAAAAACCCTAATTGGACAAGAATATGCCTAGGGAGGACGAAAATGACCTAAATGTTAATCCAATGACACAAATGAACTTATTGGACGCACAAGTTTGGTTAAATACACTAATTGGACAAGAATAAGCCTAGGGAGGACGAAAATAACCTAATTGATCATCCATTGCCACAAACACACCTATTGGATGCACAAGATTGGTTAAAAACCCTAAATGGACAAGAATATGCCTAGGGAGGATGAAAATGACCTAATTGATCATCCAATGACACAAACACACCTATTGGATGCACAAGATTGGTTAAAAACCATAATTGGACAAGAATAAGCCTAGGGAGGACGAAAATAACCTAATTGATCTTCCAATGACACAAACACACCTATTGGATGCACAAGATTGGTTAAAAACCCTAGTTGGACAAGAATATGCATAGGGAGGACGAAAATGACCTAATTGATCATCCAATAACACAAATGAACTTATTGGATGCACAAGATTGGTTAGAAACCCTAATTGGACAAGAATAAGCCTAGGGAGGACGAAAATGACCTAATTGATCATCCAATGACACAAACACACCTATTGGATGCACAAGATTGGTTAAAAACCCTAATTGGACAAGAATATGCCTAGGGAGGACGAAAATGACCTAAATATTAATTCAATGACACAAACATAGTTATTGGATGCACAAGATTGGTTAAAAACCCTAATTGGACAAGAATATGCCTAGGGAGGACGAAAATGACCTAACTGATCATCCAATGACACAAACACACCTATTGGATGCACAAGATCGGTTAAAAATCCTAATTGGACAAGAATAAGCCTAGGGAGGACGAAAATGACCTAATTGATCATCCAATGACACAAACACACCTATTGGATGCACAAGATTGGTTAAATACCCTAATTGGACAAGAATATGCCTTGGGAGGAATAAAATGAACTAATTGGTCATCCAATGACAAATGACCTTATTGGATGCACAAGATTAGTTAAAAGCCCTAATTGGACAAGAATAAGCCTAGGGAGGACGAAAATAACCTAATTGATCATCCAATGACACAAACACACCTATTGGATGCACAAGATTGGTTAAAAACCCTAATTGGACAAGAATAAGCCTAGGGAGGACGAAAATGACCTAAATATTAATCCAATGACACAACTCAACTTATTGGATGCACAAGATTGGTTAAAAACCCTAATTGGACAAGAATAAGCCTAGGGAGGACGAAAATGACCTAATTGATCATCCAATGACACAAACACACCTATTGGATGCACAAGATTTGTTAAAAACCCTAATTGGACAAGAATATGCCTAGGGAGGACGAATATGACCAGATTGATCATCCAATGACACAAACACACCTATTGGATGCACAAGATTGGTTAAAAATCCTAATTGGACAAGAATAAGCCTAGGGAGGACGAAAATAACCTAATTGATCTTCCAATGACACAAACACACCTATTGGATGCACAAGATTGGTTAAAAACCCTAATTGGACAAGAATATGCCTAGGGAGGACGAGAATGACCTAAATGTTAATCCAATGACACAAATGAACTTATTGGATGCACAAGTTTAGTTAAAAACCCTAATTGGACAGGAATAAGCCTAGAAAGGACGAAAATGACCTAATTGATCATCCAATGACACAAACACACCTATTGGATGCACAAGATTGGTTAAAAACCCTAGTTGGACAAGAATATGCATAGGGAGGACGAAAATGACCTAATTGATCATCCAATAACACAAATGAACTTATTGGATGCACAAGATTGGTTAGAAACCCTAATTGGACAAGAATAAGCCTAGGGAGGACGAAAATGACCTAATTGATCATCCAATGACACAAACACACCTATTGGATGCACAAGATTGGTTAAAAACCCTAAATGGACAAGAATATGCCTAGGGAGGATGAAAATGACCTAATTGATCATCCAATGACACAAACACACCTATTGGATGCACAAGATTGGTTAAAAACCATAATTGGACAAGAATATGCCTAGGGAGGACGAAAATGACCTAAATATTAATTCAATGACACAAACACACCTATTGGATGCACAAGATTGGTTAAAAACCCTAATTGGACAAGAATAAGCCAAGGGAGGACGAAAATGACCTAATTGATCATCCAGTGACGCAAACACACCTTTTGGATGCACAAGATTGGTTAAAGACCCTAATTGGACAAGAATATGCCTAGGGATGACGAAAATGACCTAAATGTTAATCCAATGACACAAATGAACTTATTGGATGCACAAGATTGGTTAAAAACCCTAATTGGACAAGAATAAGCCTAGGGAGGACGAAAATGACCTAATTGATCATCCAATGACACAAACACACCTATTGGATGCACAAGATTGGTTAAAAACCCTAATTGGACAAGAATATGCCTAGGGAGGACGAAAATGACCTAAATGTTCATCCAATGACACAAATGAACTTATTGGATGCACAAGATTGGTTAAAAACCCTAATTGGACAAGAATATGCCTAGGGAAATCGAAAATGACCTAAATGTTAATCCAATGACACAACTCAACTTATTGGATGCACAAGATTGGTTAAAAACCCTAATTGGACAAGAATAAGCCTAGGGAGGACGAAAATGACCTAATTGATCATCCAATGACACAAACACACCTATTGGATGCACAAGATTGGTTAAAAACCCTAATTGGACAAGAATATGCCTAGGGAGGACGAAAATGACCTAAATGTTGATCCAATGACACAAATGAACTTATTAGATGTACAAGATTGGTTAAAAACCCTAGTTGGACAAGAATATGCCTAGGGAGGACGAAAATGACCTAATTGATCATCCAATGACACAAATGAACTTATTGGATGCACAAGATTGGTTAAAAACCCTAATTGGACAAGAATATACCTAGGGAGGATGAAAATGACCTAAATGTTAATCCAATGACACAACTCAACTTATTGGATGCACAAGATTGGTTAAAAACCCTAATTGGACAAGAATAAGCCTAGGGAGGACGAAAATGACCTAATTGATCATCCAATGACACAAACACACCTATTGGATGCACAAGATTGGTTAAAAACCCTAATTGGACAAGAATATGCCTAGGGAGGACGAAAATGACCTAAATGTTAATCCGATGACACAAATGAACTTATTAGATGTACAAGATTGGTTAAAAACCCTAATTGGACAAGAATAAGCCTAGGGAGGACGAAAATGACCTAATTGATCATCCAATGACACAAACACACCTATTGGATGCACAAGATTGGTTAAAAACCCTAATTGGACAAGAATATGCCTAGGGAGGACGAAAAAATGACCTAAATATTAATTCAATGACACAAACAAAGTTATTGGACGCACAGGATTGGTTAAAAACCCTAATTGGACAAGAATAAGCCTAGGGAGGACGAAAATGACCTAATTGATCATCCAATGACACAAACACACCTATTGGATGCACAAGATTGGTTAAAAACCCTAATTGGACAAGAATATGCCTAGGGAGGACGAAAATGACCAAAATATTAATTCAATGACACAAACAAAGTTATTGGATGCACAAGATTGGTTAAAAACCCTAATTTGACAAGAATAAGTCAAGGGAGGACGAAAATGACCTAATCGATCATTCAATGACACAAACACACCTATTGGATGCACAAGATTGGTTAAAAACCCTAATTGGACAAGAATAAGCCTAGGGAGGACGAAAATGACCTAATTGATCATCCAATGACACAAACACACCTATTGGATGCACAAGATTGGTTAAAAACCCTAATTGGACAAGAATAAGCCTAGGGAGGACGAAAATGACCTAATTGATCATCCAATGACACAAATGAACTTATTGGATGCACAAGATTTGTTAAAAACCCTAATTGGACAAGAATAAGCCTAGGGAGGACGAAAATGACCTAATTGATCATCCAATTACACAAACACACCTATTGGATGCACAAGATTGGTTAAAAACCATAGTTGGACAAGAATAAGCCTAGGGAGGACGAAAATGACCTAATTGATCATCCAATGACACAAACACACCTATTGGATGCATAAGATTGGTTAAAAACCCTAATTGGACAAGAATAAGCCTAGGGAGGACGAAAATGACCTAATTGATCATCCAATGACACAAACAAACATATTGGATCCACAAGATTGGTTAAAAACCCTAATTGGACAAGAATAAGCCTAGGGAGGACGAAAATGACCTAATTGATCATCCAATGACACAAACACACCTATTGGATGCACAAGATTGGTTAAAAACCCTAATTGGACAAGAATATGCCTAGGGAGGACGAAAATGACCTAAATGTTAATCCAATGACACAAATTAACTTATTGGATGCACAAGATTGGTTAAAAACCTTAATTGGACAAGAATAAGTCTAGGGAGGACGAAAATGACCTAATTGATCATCCAATGACACAAACCAACCTATTGGATCCAAAAGATTGGTTAAAAACTCTAATTTGACAAGATGATGCCTAGGGAGGACGAAAATGACCTAAATATTAATTCAATGACACAACAATTTTATTGGATGCACAAGATTGGTTAAAAACCCTAATTGGACAAGAATAAGCCTAGGGAGGACGAAAATGACCTAATTGATCATCCAATGACACAAACACACCTATTGGATGCACAAGATTGGTTAAAAACCCTAATTGGACAAGAATATGCCTAGGGAGGACAAAAATGACATAAATATTAATTCAATGAAACAATCAAACTTATTGGATGCACAAGATTGGTTAAAAACCCTAATTGGACAAGAATAAGCCTAGGGAGGACGAAAATGACCTAATTGATCATCCAATGAGACAAACACACCTATTGGATGCACAAGATTGGTTAAAAACCCTAATTGGACAAAAATAAGCCTAGGGAGGACGAAAATGACCTAATTGATCATCCAATGACACAAACACACCTATTGGATGCACAAGATTGGTTAAAAACTCTAATTGGACAAGAATATGCCTAGGGAGGACGAAAATGACCTAAATATTAATTCAATGGCACAAACAAAGTTATTGGATGCACAAGATTGGTTAAAAACCCTAATTGGACAAGAATAAGCCTAGGGAGGACGAAAATGACCTAATTGATCATCCAATGACACAAACACACCTATTGGATGCACAAGATTGGTTAAAAACCCTAATTGGACAAGAATATGCCTAGGTGGGACGAAAATGACCTAAATATTAATTCAATGACACAAACAAACTTATCGGATGCACAAGATTGGTTAAAAACCATAATTGGACAAGAATATGCCTAGGGAGGACGAAAATGACCTAACTGATCATCCAATGACACAAACACACCTATTGGATGCACAAGATCAGTTAAAAATCCTAATTGGACAAGAATAAGCCTAGGGAGGACGAAAATGACCTAATTGATAATCCAATGACACAAACACACCTATTGGATGCACAAGATTGGTTAAAAACCCTAATCAGACAAGAATATGCATAGGGAGGACGAAAATGACCTAATTGATCATCCAATGACACAAACACACCTATTGGATGCACAAGATTGGTTAAAAACCCTAATTGGACAAGAATATGCCTAGGGAGGACGAAAATGACCTAATTGATCATCCAATGACACAAAAACACCTATTGGATGCACAAGATTGGTTAAAAACCCGAATTGGACAAGAATAAGCCTAGGGAGGACGAAAATGACCTAATTGATCATCCAATGACACAAACACACCTATTGGATGCACAAGATGGGTTAAAAACCCTAATTGGACAAGAATATGCCTAGGGAGGAATAAAATGAACTAATTGGTCATCCAATGACACAAATGACCTTATTGGATGCACAAGATTGGTTAAAAACACTAATTGGACAAGAATATGCTTAGGGAGGATGAAAATGACCTAATTGATCATCCAATGACACAAACACACCTATTGGATGCACAAGATTGGTTAAAAAACCTAATTGGACCAGAATATGCCTAGGGAGGACGAAAATGACCTAAATATTAATTCAATGACTTAAACAAACTTATTGGTGCACAAGATTGGTTAAAAACCCTAATTGGACAAGAATAAGCCTAGGGAGGACGAAAATGACCTAATTGATTATCCAATGACACAAACACACCTATTGGATGCACAAGATTGGTTAAAAACCCTAATTGGACAAGAATAAGCCTAGGGAGGACGAAAATGACCTAATTGAT
>JBBPBR010000737.1:0-14468 GCA_037974775.1 Cicer pinnatifidum
ATTCTTGTCCAATTAGGATTTTTAACCAATCTTTTGCATCCAATAGGTGTGTTTGTGTCATTGGATGATCAATTAGGTCATTTTCGTCCTCCCTAGGCATATTCTTGTCCAATTAGGGTTTTTAACAAATCTTGTGCATCCAATAGGTGTGTTTGTGTCATTGGATGATCAATTAGGTCATTTTCGTCCTCCCTAGGCTTATTCTTGTCCAATTAGGGTTTTTAACCAATCTTGTGCATCCAATAAGTTGAGTTGTGTCATTGGATTAATATTTAGGTCATTTTCGTCCTCCCTAGGCTTATTCTTGTCCAATTAGGGTTCTTAACCAATCTTGTGCATCCAATAGGTGTGTTTGTGTCATTGGATGATCAATTAGGTTATTTTCGTCCTCCCTAGGCTTATTCTTGTCCAATTAGGGCTTTTAACTAATCTTGTGCATCCAATAAGGTCATTTGTCATTGGATGACCAATTAGTTCATTTTATTCTTCCCAAGGCATATTCTTGTCCAATTAGGGTTTTTAACCAATCTTGTGCATCCAATAGGTGTGTTTGTGTCATTGGATGATCAATTAGGTCATTTTCGTCCTCCCTAGGCTTATTCTTGTCCAATTAGGATTTTTAACCGATCTTGTGCATCCAATAGGTGTGTTTGTGTCATTGGATGATCAGTTAGGTCATTTTCGTCCTCCCTAGGCATATTCTTGTCCATTTAGAGTTTTTAACCAATCTTGTGCATCCAATAGGTGTGTTTGTGTCATTGGATGATCAATTAGGTCATTTTCGTCCTCCCTAGGCTTATTCTTGTCCAATTAGGGTTTCTAACCAATCTTGTGCATCCAATAAGTTCATTTGTGTTATTGGATGATCAATTAGGTCATTTTCGTCCTCCATATGCATACTCTTGTCCAACTAGGGTTTTTAACCAATCTTGTGCATCCACTAGGTGTGTTTGTGTCATTGGATGATCAATTAGGTCATTTTCTTCCTCCCTAGGCTTATTCTTGTCCAATTAGGGTTTCTAACCAATCTTGTGCATCCAATAAGTTCATTTGTGTTATTGGATGATCAATTAGGTCATTTTCGTCCTCCCTATGCATATTCTTGTCCAACTAGGGTTTTTAACCAATCTTGTGCATCCAATAGGTGTGTTTGTGTCATTGGATGATCAATTAGGTCATTTTCGTCCTTTCTAGGCTTATTCTTGTCCAATTAGGGTTTTTAACTAAACTTGTGCATCCAATAAGTTCATTTGTGTCATTGGATTAACATTTAGGTCATTTTCGTCCTCCCTAGGCATATTCTTGTCCAATTAGGGTTTTTAACCAATCTTGTGCATCCAATAGGTGTGTTTGTGTCATTGGAAGATCAATTAGGTTATTTTCGTCCTCCCTAGGCTTATTCTTGTCCAATTAGGATTTTTAACCAATCTTGTGCATCCAATAGGTGTGTTTGTGTCATTGGATGATCAATTAGGTCATTTTCGTCCTCCCTAGGCATATTCTTGCCCAATTAGGGTTTTTAACAAATCTTGTGCATCCAATAGGTGTGTTTGTGTCATTGGATGATCAATTAGGTCATTTTCGTCCTCCCTAGGTATATTCTTGTCCAATTAGGGTTTTTAACCAATCTTGTGCATCCAATAGGTGTGTTTGTGTCATTGGATGATCAATTAGGTCATTTTCGTCCTCCCTATGCATATTCTTGTCCGATAAGGGTTTTTAACCAATCTTGTGCATCCAATAGGTGTGTTTGTGTCATTGGATGATCAATTAGGTTATTTTCGTCCTCCCTAGGCTTATTCTTGTCCAATTAGGATTTTTAACCAATCTTGTGCATCCAATAGGTGTGTTTGTGTCATTGGATGATCAATTAGGTCATTTTCATCCTCCCTAGGCATATTCTTGTCCAATTAGGGTTTTTAACAAATCTTGTGCATCCAATAGGTGTGTTTGTGTCATTGGATGATCAATTAGGTCATTTTCGTCCTCCCTAGGCTTATTCTTGTCCAATTAGGGTTTTTAACCAATCTTGTGCATCCAATAAGTTGAGTTGTGTCATTGGATTAATATTTAGGTCATTTTCGTCCTCCCTAGGCTTATTCTTGTCCAATTAGGATTTTTAACCAATCTTGTGCATCCAATAGGTGTGTTTGTGTCATTGGATGATCAATTAGGTCATTTTCGTCCTCCCTAGGCTTATTCTTGTCCAATTTGGGTTTTTAACCAATCTTGTGCATCCAATAAGTTTGTTTGTTTCATTGAATTAATATTTAGGTCATTTTCGTCCTCCCTAGGCATATTCTTGTCCAATTAGGGTTTTTAACCAATCTTGTGCATCCAATAGGTGTATTTGTGTCATTGGATGATCAATTAGGTCATTTTCGTCCTCCCTAGGCATATTCTTGTCCAATTAGGTTTTTTAACCAATCTTGTGCATCCAATAGGTATGTTTGTGTCATTGGATGGTCAATTAAGTTATTTTCGTCCTCCCTAGGCTTATTCTTGTCCAATTAGGGTTTTTAACCAATCTTGTGCATCCAATAGGTGTGTTTGTGTCATTGGATGATCAATTAGGTCATTTTCGTCCTCCCTAGGCATATTCTTGTCCAATTAGGGTTTTTAACCAATCTTGTGCATCCAATAGGTGTGTTTGTGTCATTGGATGATCAATTAGGTCATTTTCGTCCTTCCTAGGCTTATTCTTGTCCAATTAGGGTTTTTAACCAATCTTGTGCATCCAATAAATTGAGTTGTGTCATTGGATTAACATTTAGGTCATTTTCGTCCTCCCTAGGCTTATTCTTGTCCAATTAGGGTTTTTAACCAATCTTGTGCATCCAATAGGTGTGTTTGTGTCATTGGATGATCAATTAGGTCATTTTCGTCCTCCCTAGGCATATTCTTGTCCAATTAGGGTTTTTAACCAATCTTGTGCATCCAATAGGTGTGTTTGTGTCATTGGATGATCAAATAGGTCATATTCGTCCTCCCTAGGCTAATTCTTGTCCAATTAGGGTTTTTAACCAATCTTGTGCATCCGATAAGTTTGTTTGTGTCATTGAATTAATATTTAGGTCATTTTCGTCCTCCTTAGGCATATTCTTGTCCAATTAGGGTTTTTAACCAATCTTGTGCATTCAATTGGTGTGTTTGTATCATTGGATGATCAATTAGGTTATTGTCGTCCTCCCTAGGCTTATTCTTGTCCAATTAGGGTTTTTAACCAATCTTGTGCATCCAATAAGTTCATTTGTGTCATTGGATTAACATTTAGGTCATTTTCGTCCTCCCTAGGCATATTCTTGTCCAATTAGGGTTTTTAACCAATCTTGTGCATCCAATAGGTGTGTTTGTGTCATTGGATGATCAATTAGGTTATTTTCGTCCTCCCTAGGCATATTCTTGTCCAATTAGGGTTTTTAACTAATCTTGTGCATCCAATAAGTTCAATTGTGTCATTGGATGATCAATTAGGTCATTTTTGTCCTCCCTAGGCATATTCTTGTCCAATTAGGATTTTTAACCAATCTTGTGCATCCAATAGGTGTGTTTGTGTCATTGGATGATCAATTAGGTCATTTTCGTCCTCCCTAGGCTTATTCTTGTCCAATTAGTGTTTTTAACCAATCTTGTGCATCCAATAAGTTTGTTTGTTTCATTGAATTAATATTTAGGTCATTTTCGTCCTCCCTAGGCATATTCTTGTCCAATTAGGGTTTTTAAATAATCTTGTGCATCCAATAGGTGTGTTTGTGTCATTGGATGATCAATTAGGTCATTTTCGTCCTCCCTAGGCTTATTCTTGTCCAATTAGGGTTTTTAACCAATCTTGTGCATCCAATAGGTGTGTTTGTGTCATTGGATGATCAATTAGGTCATTTTCGTCCTCCCTAGGCTTATTCTTGTCCAATTAGGGTTTTTAACCAATCTTGTGCATCCGATAAGTTTGTTTGTGTCATTGAATTAATATTAGGGTTTTTAACCAATCTTGTGCATCCAATAGGTGTGTTTGTGTCATTGGATGATCAATTAGGTCATTTTCGTCCTCCTTAGGCTTATTCTTGTCCAATTAGGGTTTTTAACCAATCTTGTGCATCCAATAAGTTGAGTTGTGTCATTGGATTAACATTTAGGTCATTTTCGTCATCCCTAGGCTTATTCTTGTCCAATTAGGGTTTTTTTACCAATCTTGTGCATCCAATAGGTGTGTTTGTGTCATTGGATGATCAATTAGGTCATTTTCGTCCTCCATAGGCTTATTCTTGTCCAATTAGGGTTTTTAACCAATCTTGTGCATCCAAGAAGTTGAGTTGTGTCATTGGATTAACATTTAGGTCATTTTCGTCCCCCCTAGGCTTATTCTTGTCCAATTAGGGTTTTTAACCAATCTTGTGCATCCAATAAGTTCATTTGTGTCATTGGATTAACATTTAGGTCATTTTCGTCCTCCCTAGGCATATTCTTGTCCAATTAGGGTTTTTAACCAATCTTGTGTATCCAATAAGTTGAGTTGTGTCATTGGATTAACATTTAGGTCATTTTCGTCCTCCCTAGGCTTATTCTTGTCCAATTAGGGTTTTTAAACAATCTTGTGCATCCAATAAGTTCATTTGTGTCATTGAATTAACATTTAGGTCATTTTCGTCCTCCCTAGGCATATTCTTGTCCAATTAGGGTTTTTAACCAATCTTGTGCATCCAATAGGTGTGTTTGTGTCATTGGATGATCAATTAGGGCATTTTCGTCCTCCCTAGGCTTATTCTTGTCCAATTAGGGTTTTTAACCTATCTTGTGCATCCAATAAGTTCATTTGTGTCATTGGATGATCAATTAGGTCATTTTCGTCCTCCCTAGGCATATTCTTGTCCAACTAGGGTTTTTAACCAATCTTGTGCGTCCAATAGGTGTGTTTGTGTCATTGGATGATCAATTAGGTCATTTTTGTCCTCCCTAGGCTTATTCTTGTCCAATTAGGGTTTTTAACCAATCTTGTGCATCCAATAAGTTGAGTTGTGTCATTGGATTAACATTTAGGTCATTTTCGTTCTCCCTAGGCTTATTCTTGTCCAATTAGGGTTTTTAACCAATATTGTGCATCCAATAAGTTCATTTGTGTTATTGGATTAACATTTAGGTCATATTCGTCCTCCCTAGGCATATTCTTGTCCAATTAGGGTTTTTAACCAATCTTGCGCATCCAATAGGTGTGTTTGTGTCATTGGATGATCAATTAGGTCATTTTCGTCTTCCCTAGGCTTATTCTTGTCCAATTATGGTTTTTAACCAATCTTGTGCATCCAATAGGTGTGTTTGTGTCATTGGATGATCAATTAGGTCATATTCGTCCTCCCTAGGCATATTCTTGTCCAATTAGGAATTTTAACCAATCTTGTGCATCCAATAGGTGTGTTTGTGTCATTGGATGATCAATTAGGTCATTTTCGTCCTCCCTAGGCATGCTTTTGTCCAACTAGGGTTTTTAACCAATTTTGTGCATCCAATAGGTGTCTCTGTGTCATTGGATGATCAATTAGGTCATTTTCGTCCTCCCTAGGCTTATTCTTGTCCAATTAGGGTTTTTAACCAATCTTGTGCATCCAATAAGTTGAGTTGTGTCATTGGATTAACATTTAGGCCATTTTCGATTTCCCTAGGCATATTCTTGTCCAATTAGGGTTTTTAACCAATCTTGTGCATCCAATAAGTTCATTTGTGTCATTGGATTAACATTTAGGTCATTTTCGTCCTCCCTAGGCATATTCTTGTCCAATTAGGGTTTTTAACCAATCTTGTGCATCCAATAGGTGTGTTTGTGTCATTGGATGATCAATTAGGTCATTTTCGTCCTTCCTAGGCTTATTCTTGTCCAATTAGGATTTTTAACCAATCTTGTGCATCCAATAGGTGTGTTTGTGTCATTGGATGATCAATTAGGTCATTTTCGTCCTCCCTAGGCATATTCTTGTCCAATTAGGGTTTTTAACAAATCTTGTGCATCCAATAGGTGTGTTTGTGTCATTGGAAGATCAATTAGGTCATTTTCGTCCTCCCTAGGATTATTCTTGTCCAATTAGGGTTTTTAACCAATCTTGTGCATCCAATAAGTTGAGTTGTGTCATTGGATTAATATTTAGGTCATTTTCGTCCTCCCTAGGCTTATTCTTGTCCAATTAGGGTTTTTAACCAATCTTGTGCATCCAATAGGTGTGTTTGTGTCATTGGATGATCAATTAGGTTATTTTCGTCCTCCCTAGGCTTATTCTTGTCCAATTAGGGCTTTTAACTAATCTTGTGCATCCAATAAGGTCATTTGTCATTGGATGACCAATTAGTTCATTTTATTCCTCCCAAGGCATATTCTTGTCCAATTAGGGTTTTTAACCAATCTTGTGCATCCAATAGGTGTGTTTGTGTCATTGGATGATCAATTAGGTCATTTTCGTCCTCCCTAGGCTTATTCTTGTCCAATTAGGATTTTTAACCGATGTTGTGCATCTAATAGGTGTGTTTGTGTCATTGGATGATCAGTTAGGTCATTTTCGTCCTCCCTAGGCATATTCTTGTCCAATTATGGTTTTTAACCAATCTTGTGCATCCGATAAGTTTGTTTGTGTCATTGAATTAATATTTAGGTCATTTTCGTCCCCCCTAGGCATATTCTTGTCCAATTAGGGTTTTTAACCAATCTTGTGCATCCAATAGGTGTGTTTGTGTCATTGGATGATCAATTAGGTCATTTTCGTCCTCCCTAGGCTTATTCTTGTCCAATTAGGGTTTCTAACCAATCTTGTGCATCCAATAACTTTGTTTGTGTCATTGAATTAATATTTAGGTCATTTTCCTCCTCCCTAGGCATATTCTTGTCCAATTAGGGTTTTTAACCAATCTTGTGCATCCAATAGGTGTGTTTGTGTCATTGGATGATCAATTAGGTCATTTTCATCCTCCCTAGGCTTATTCTTGTCCAATTAGGGTTTTTAACCAATCTTGTGCATCCAATAGGTGTGTTTGTGTCATTGAATGATCAATTAGGTCATTTTCGTCCTCCCTAGGCTTATTCTTGTCCAATTCGGGTTTTTAACCAATCTTGTGCATCCAATAGGTGTGTTTGTGTCATTGGATGATCAATTAGGTCATTTTCGTCCTCCCTAGGCTTATTCTTGTCCAATTAGGGTTTTTAACCAATCTTGTGCATCCAATAAGTTCATTTGTGTCATTGGATTAACATTTAGGTCATTTTCGTCCTCCCTAGGCATATTCTTGTCCAATTATGGTTTTTAACCAATCTTGTGTATCCAATAGGTGTGCTTGTGTCATTGGATGATCAATTAGGTCATTTTGGTCCTCTCTAGGCTTATTCTTGTCCAATTAGGGTTTTTAACCAATCTTGTGCATCCAATAGGTGTGTTTGTGTCATTGGATGATCAATTAGGTCATTTTCGTCCTCCCTAGGCTTATTCTTGTCCAATTAGGGTTTTTAACCAATCTTGTGCATCCAATAACTTTGTTTGTGTCATTGAATTAATATTTAGGTCATTTTCGTCCTCGCTAGGCATATTCTTGTCCAATTAGGGTTTTTAACCAATCTTGTGCATCCAATAGGTGTGTTTGTGTCATTTGATGATCAATTAGGTCATTTTCGTCCTCCCTAGGCTTGTTCTTGTCCAATTAGGGTTTTTAACCAATCTTGTGCATCCAATAAGTTTCCTTGTTTCATTGAATTAATATTTAGGTCATTTTCGTCCTCCCTAGAGATATTCTTGTCCAATTAGGGTTTTTAACCAATCTTGTGCATCCAATAGGTGTGTTTGTGTCATTGGATGATCAATTAGGTCATTTTCGTCCTCCCTAGGCTTATTCTTGTCCAATTAGGGTTTTTAACCAATCTTGTGCATCCAATAAGTTCATTTGTGTCATTGGATTAACATTTAGGTCATTTTCGTCCTCCCTAGGCATATTCTTGTCCAATTAGGGTTTTTAACCAATCTTGTGCATCCAATAGCTGTATTTGTGTCATTGGATGATCAATTAGGTTATTTTCGTCCTCCCTAGGCTTATTCTTGTCCAATTAGGGTTTTTAACTAATCTTGTGCATCCAATAAGTTCATTTGTGTCATTGGATGATCAATTAGGTCATTTGCGTCCTCCCTAGGCATATTCTTGTCCAATTAGGGTTTTTAACCAATCTTGTGCATCCAATAGGTGTGTTTGTGTCATTGGATGATCAATTAGGTCATTTTCGTCCTCCCTAGACTTATTCTTGTCCAATTAGGGTTTTTAACCAATCTTGTACATCCAATAAGTTGAGTTGTGTCATTGGATTAACATTGAGGTCATGTTCGTCCTCCGTAGGCTTATTCTTGTCCAATTAGGGTTTTTAACCAATCTTGTGCATCCAATAGGTGTGTTTGTGTCATTGGATGACCAATTAGGTCATTTTCGTCCTCCCTAGGCTTATTCTTGTCCAATTAGGGTTTTTAACCAATCTTGTGCATCCAATAGGTGTGTTTGTGTCATTGGATGATCAATTAGGTCATTTTCGTCCTCCCTAGGCTTATTCTTGTCCAATTAGGGTTTTTAACCAATCTTGTGCATCCAATAGGAGTGTTTGTGTCGTTGGGTGATCAATTAGGTCATTTTCGTCCTCCCTAGGCATATTCTTGTCCAATTAGGGTTTTTAACCAAACTTGGGCATCCAATAGGTGTGTTTGTGTCATTGGATGATCAATTAGGTCATTTTCGTCCTCCCTAGGTTTATTCTTGTCCAATTAGGGGTTTTAACCAATCTTGTGCATCCAATAGGTGTGTTTGTGTCATTGGATGATCAATTAGGTCATTTACGTCCTCCCAAGGCTTATTCTTGTCCAATTAGGGTTTTTAACCAATCTTGTGCATCCAATAAGTTCATTTGTGTCATTGGATGATCAATTAGGTCATTTTCGTCCTCCCTAGGCATATTCTTGTCCAATTAGGGTTTTTAACCAATCTTGTGCATCCAATAGGTGTGTTTGTATCATTGGATGATCAATTAGGTCATTTTCGTCCTCCCTACGCTTATTCTGGTCCAATTAGGGTTTTTAACCAATCTTGTGCATCCAATAAGTTGAGTTGTGTCATTGGATTAACATTTAGGTCATTTTCATTCTCCCTAGGCTTATTCTTGTCCAATTAGGTTTTTAACCAATCTTGTGCATCCAATAAGTTCATTTGTGTCATTGGATTCACATTTAGGTCATTTTCGTCCTCCCTAGGCATATTCTTGTCCAATTAGGGTTTTTAACCAATCTTGTGCATCCAATAGGTGTGTTTATCTCATTGGATGATCAATTAGGTCACTTTGATCCTGCCTAGGCTTATTCTTGTCCAATTAGGGTTTTTAACCAATCTTGTGCATCCAATAGGTGTGTTTGTGTCATTGGATGATCAAATTAGGTCATTTTCGTCCTCCTTAGGCATATTCTTCTCCAATTAGGGGTTTTAACCAATCTTGTGCATCCAATAGGTGTGTTTGTGTCATTGGATGATCAATTAGGTCATTTTCGTCCTCCCTAGGCTTATTCTTGTCCAATTAGGGTTTTTAACCAATCTTGTGCATCCAATAAGTTCATTTGTGTCATTGGATTAACATTTAGGTCATTTTCGTCCTCCCTAGGCATATTCTAGTCGAATTAGGGTTTTTAACCAATCTTGTGCATCCAATAGGTGTGTTTGCGTCATTGAATGATCAATTAGGTCACTTTCCTCCTCCCTAGGCATATTCTTGTGCAATTTGGGTTTTTAACCAATCTTGTGCATCCAATAGGTGTGTTTGTGTCATTGGATGATCAATTAGGTCATTTTCGTCCTCCCTAGGCTTATTCTTGTCCAATTAGGGTTTTTAACCAATCTTGTGCATCCAATAAGTTCATTTGTGTCATTGGATTAACATTTAGGTCATTTTCGTCCTCCCTAGGCATATTCTTGTCCAGTTAGGGTTTTTAACCAATCTTGTGCATCCAATAGGTGTGTTTGTGTCATTGGATGATCAATTAGGTCATTTTCGTCCTCCCTAGGCTTATTCTTGTCCAATTAGGGTTTTTAACCAATCTTGTGCACCCGATAAGTTTGTTTGTGTCATTGAATTAATATTTAGGTCATTTTCGTCCTCCCTAGGCATATTCTTGTCCAATTAGGGTTTTTAACCAATCTTGTGCATCCAATAGGTGTGTTTGTGTCATTGGATGATCAATTAGGTCATTTTTGTCCTCCCTAGTCATATTCTTGTCCAACTAGGGTTTTTAACCAATCTTGTGCTTCCAATAGGTGTGTTTGTGTCATTAGATGATCTATTAGGTCATTCTGGTCCTCCCTAGGCTTATTCTTGTCCAATTAGGGTTTTTAACCAATCTTGTGCATCCAATAGGTGTGTTTGTGTCATTGGATGATCAATTAGGTCATTTTCGTCCTCCCTAGGCTTATTCTTGTCCAATTAGGGTTTTTAACCAATCTTGTGCATCCAATAAATTGAGTTGTTTCAATGGATTAACATTTAGGTCATTTTCGTCCTCCCTAGGCTTATTCTTGTCCAATTAGGGTTTTTAACCAATCTTGTGCATCCAATAAGTTCATTTGTGTCATTGGATTAACATTTAGGTCATTTTCGTCCTCCCTAGGCATATTCTTGTCCAATTAGAGTTTTAGACCAATCTTATGCATCCAATAGGTGTGTTTGTGTCATTGGATGATCAATTAGGTTATTTTCGTCCTCCCTAGGCTTATTCTTGTCCAATTAGGGTTTTTAACCAATCTTGTGCATCCAATAGGTGTGTTTGTGTCATTGGATTAACATTTAGGTCATTTTCGTCCTCCCTAGGCTTATTCTTGTCCAATTAGGGTTTTGAACCAATCTTGTGCATCCAATAAGTTTGTTTGTGTCATTGAATTAATATTTAGGTCATTTTCGTCCTCCCTAGGCATATTCTTGTCCAATTAGGGTTTTTAACCAATCTTGTGCATCCAATAGGTGTGTTTGTGTCATTGGATGATCAATTAGGTCATTTTCTTCCTCCCTAAGCTTATTCTTGTCCAATTAGGGTTTTTAACCAATCTTGTGCATCCAATAAGTTCATTTGTGTCATTGGATGATCAATTAGGCAATTTTCGTCCTCCCTAGGCTTATTCTTGTCCAATTAGGGTTTTTAACCATTCTTGTGCATCCAATAGGTGTGTTTGTGTCATTGGATGATCAATTAGGTCATTTTCGTCCTCCCGAGGCTTATTCTTCTCCAATTAGGGTTTTTAACCAATCTTGTGCATCCAATAGGTGTGTTTGTGTCATTGGATGATCAATTAGGTCATTTTCGTCCTTCCTAGGCATATTCTTGTCCAATTAGGGTTTTTAACCCATCTTGTGCATCCAATAGGTGTGTTTGTGTCATTGGATGATCAATTAGGTCATTTTCGTCCTCCCTAGGCATATTCTTGTCCAACTAGGGTTTTTAACCAATCTTGTGCATCCAATAGGTGTGTTTGTGTCTTTGGATGATCAATTAGGCCATTTTTGTCCTCCCTAGGCTTATTCTTGTCCAATTAGGGTTTTTAACCAATCTTGTGCATCCAATAGGTGTGTTTGTGTCATTGGATGATCAATTAGGTCATTTTCGTCCTCCCTAGGCTTATTCTTGTCCAATTAGGGTTTTTAACCAATCTTGTGCATCCAATAGGTGTGTTTGTGTCATTGGATTAACATTTAGGTCATTTTCGTCCTCCCTAGGCTTATTGTTGTCCAATTAGGGTTTTGAACCAATCTTGTGCATCCAATAAGTTTGTTTGTGTCATTGAATTAATATTTAGGTCATTTTCGTCCTCCCTAGGCATATTCTTGTCCAATTAGGGTTTTTAACCAATCTTGTGCATCCAATACGTGTGTTTGTGTCATTGGATGATCAATTAGGTCATTTACGTCCTCCCTAGGCTTATTCTTGTCCAATTAGGGTTTTCAACCAATCTTGTGCATCCAATAACTTTGTTTGTGTCATTGAATTAATATTTAGGTCATTTTCGTCCTCCCTAGGCATATTCTTGTCCAATTAGGGTTTTTAACAAATCTTGTGCATCCAATAGGTGTGTTTGTGTCATTGGATGATCAATTAGGTCATTTTCGTCCTCCCTAGGCTTATTCTTGTCCAATTAGGGTTTCTAGCCAATCTTGTGCATCCAATAAGTTCATTTGTGTTATTGGATGATCAATTAGGTCATTTTCGTCCTCCCTATGCATATTCTTGTCCAACTAGGGTTTTTAACCAATCTTGTGCATCCAATAGGTGTGTTTGTGTCATTGGATGATCAATTAGGTCATTTTCGTCCTCCCTAGGCTTATTCTTGTCCAATTAGGGTTTCTAACCAATCTTGTGCATCCAATAAGTTGAGTTGTGTCATTGGATTAATATTTAGGTCATTTTCGTCCTCCCTAGGCTTATTCTTGTCCAATTAGGGTTTTTAACCAATCTTGTGCATCCAATAGGTGTGTTTGTGTCATTGGATGATCAATTAGGTCATTTTCGTCCTCCCTAGGCTTATTCTTGTCCAATTAGGGTTTTTAACCAATCTTGTGCATCCAATAAGTTCATTTGTGTCATTGGATTAAAATTTAGGTCACTTTCGTCCTCCTTAGGCATATTCTTGTCCAATTAGGGTTTCTAACCAATCTTGTGCATCCAATAAGTTCATTTGTGTCATTGGATTAACATTTTGGTCATTTTCGTCCTCCCTAGGCTTATTCTTGTCCAATTAGGGTTTCTAACCAATCTTGTGCATCCAATAGGTGTGTTTGTGTCATTGGATGATCAATTAGGTCATTTTCGTCCTCCCTAGGCTTATTCTTGTCCAATTAGGGTTTTTAACCAATCTTGTGCATCCAATAGGTGTGTTTGTGTCATTGGATGATCAATTAGGTCATTTTCGTCCTCCCTAGGCTTATTCTTGTCCAATTAGGGTTTTTAACCAATCTTGTGCATCCAATAGGTGTGTTTGTGTCATTGGATGATCAATTAGGTCATTTTCGTCCTTTCTATGCTTATTTTTGTCCAATTAGGGTTTTTAAGCAATCTTGTGCATCCAATAAGTTCATTTGTGTCATTGGATGATCAATTAGGTCATTTTCGTCCTCCCTAGGCATATTCTTGTCCAACTAGGGTTTCTAACCAATCTTGTGCTTCCAATAGATGTGTTTGTGTCATTGGATGATCAATTAGGTCATTTTCGTCCTCCCTAGGCTTATTCTTGTCCAATTAGGGTTTTTAACCAATCTTGTGCATCCAATAGGTGTGTTTGTGTCATTGGATGATCAATTAGGTCATTTTCGTCCTCCCTAGGCTTATTCTTGTCCAATTAGGGTTTTTAACCAATCTTGTGCATCCAATAGGTGTGTTTGTGTCATTGGATGATCAATTAGGTCATTTTCGTCCTCCCTAGGCTTATTCTTATCCAATTAGGGTTTTTAACCAATCTTGTGCATCCAATAAGTTCATTAGTGTCATTGGATGATCAATTAGGTCATTTTCGTCCTCCCTAGGCATATTAATGTCCAATTAGGGTTTTTAACCAATCTTGTGCATCCAATAAGTTTGTTTGTGTCATTGAATTAATATTTAGGTCATTTTCGTCCTCCCTAGGCATATTATTGTCCAATTAGGGTTTTTAACCAATCTTGTGCATCCAATAGGTGTGTTTGTGTCATTGGATGATCAATTAGGTCATTTTCGTCCCCCCTAGGCATATTCTTGTCCAATTAGGGTTTTTAACCAATCTTGTGCATCCAATAAGTTCATTTGTGTTATTGGATGATCAATTAGGTCATTTTCGTCCTCCCTATGCATATTCTTGTCCAACTAGGGTTTTTAACCAATCTTGTGCATCCAATAGGTGTGTTTGTGTCATTGGATGATCAATTAGGTCATTTTCGTCCTCCCTAGGCTTATTCTAGTCCAATTAGGGTTTTAACCAATCTTGTGCATCCAATAAGTTGAGTTGTGTCATTGGATTAATAAGCCTAGGTGTGTTTGTGTCATTGGATGATCAATTAGGTTATTTTCGTCCTCCCTAGGCTTATTCTTGTCCAACTAGGGTTTTTAACTAATCTTGTGCATCCAATAAGGTCATTTGTCATTGGATGACCAATTAGTTCATTTGATTCCTCCCTAGGCATATTCTTGTCCAATTAGGGTTTTTAACCAATCTTGTGCATCCAATAGGTGTGTTTGTGTCATTGGTTTATCAATTAGGTCATTTTCGTCCTCCCTAGGCTTATTCTTGTCCAATTAGGATTTTTAACCGATCTTGTGCATCCAATAGGTGTGTTTGTGTCATTGGATGATCAGTTAGGTCATTTTCGTCCTCCCTAGGCATATTCTTGTTCATTTAGGGTTTTTAACCAATCTTGTGCATCCAATAGGTGTGTTTGTGTCATTGGATGATCAATTAGGTCATTT
>JBBPBR010000737.1:14478-73730 GCA_037974775.1 Cicer pinnatifidum
TCCTCCCTAGGCTTATTCTTGTCCAATTAGGGTTTCTAACCAATCTTGTGCATCCAATAAGTTCATTTGTGTTATTGGATGATCAATTAGGTCATTTTCGTCCTCCCTATGCATATTCTTGTCCAACTAGGGTTTTTAACCAATCTTGTGCATCCAATAGGTGTGTTTGTGTCATTGGATGATCAATTAGGTCATTTTCGTCCTCCCTAGGCTTATTCTTGTCCAATTAGGGTTTTTAACCAAACTTGTGCATCCAATAAGTTCATTTGTGTCATTGGATTAACATTTAGGTCATTTTCGTCCTCCCTAGGCATATTCTTGTCCGATTAGGGTTTTTAACAAATCTTGTGCATCCAATAGGTGTGTTTGTGTCATTGGATGATCAATTAGGTCATTTTCGTCCTCCCTAGGCTTATTCTTGTCCAATTAGGGTTTTTAACCAATCTTTTGCATCCGATAAGTTGAGTTGTGTCATTGGATTAATATTTAGGTCATTTTCGTCCTCCCTAGGCTTATTCTTTTCCAATTAGGGTTTTTAACCAATCTTGTGCATCCAATAGGTGTGTTTGTGTCATCGGATGATCAATTAGGTCATTTTCGTCCTCCCTAGGCATATTCTTGTCCAATTAGGGTTTTTAACCAATCTTGTGCATCCAATAAGTTCATTAGTGTCATTGGATGATCAATTAGGTCATTTTCGTCCTCCCTAGGCATGTTCTTGTCCAACTAGGGTTTTTAACCAATCTTGTGCATTCAATAGGTGTGTTTGTGTCGTTGGATGATCAATTAGGTCATTTTCGTCCTCCCTAGTCTTATTCTTGTCCAATTAGGGTTTTTAACCAATCTTGTACATCCAATAAGTTGAGTTGTGTCATTGGATTAACATTTAGGTCATGTTCATTCTCCCTAGGCTTATTCTTGTCCAATTAGGTTTTTAACCAATCTTGTGCATCCAATAAGTGCATTTGTGTCATTGGATTCACATTTAGGTCATTTTCGTCCTCCTTAGGCATATTCTTGTCTAATTAGGGTTTTTAACCAATCTTGTGCATCCAATAGGTGTGTTTATCTCATTGGATGATCAATTAGATCACTTTCATCCTCCCTAGGCTTATTCTTGTCCAATTAGGGTTTTTAACCAATCTTGTGCATCCAATAAGTTCATTTGTGTCATTGGATTAACATTTAGGTCATATCCGTCCTCCCTAGGCATATTCCTGTCCAATTAGGGTTTTTAACCAATCTTGTGCATCCAAAAGGTGTGTTTGTGTCATTGGATGATCAATTAGGTCATTTTCATCCTCCATAGGCTTATTCTTGTCCAATTAGGGTTTTTAACCAATCTTGTGTATCCAATAAGTTTGTTTGTGTCATTGAATTAATATTTAGGTCATTTTGGTCCTCCCAAGGCATATTCTTGTCCAATTAGGGTTTTTAACCAATCTTGTGCATTCAATAGGTGTGTTTGTGTCATTGGATGATCAATTAGGTCATTTTCATCCTCCCTAGGCATATTCTTGTCCAATTAGGGTTTTTAACCAATCTTGTGCATCCAATAGGTGTGTTTGTGTCATTGGATGATCAATTAGGTCATTTTCGTCCTCCCTAGGCTTATTCTTGTCTAAATAGGGTTTTTAACCAATCTTGTGCATCCAATAAGTTGAGTTGTGTCATTGGATTAACATTTAGGTCATTTTCATTCTCCCTAGGCTTATTCTTGTCCAATTAGGTTTTTAACCAATCTTGTGCATCCAATAAGTTCATTTGTGTAATTGGATTCACATTTAGGTCATTTTCGTCCTCCCAGGGCATATTCTTGTCCAATTAGGGTTTTTAACCAATCTTGTGCATCCAATAGGTGTGTTTATCTCATTGGATGATCAATTAGGTCACTTTGATCCTCCCTAGGCTTATTCTTGTCCAATTAGGGTTTTTAACCAATCTTGTGCATCCAATAGGTGTATTTGTGTCATTGGATGATCAATTTAGGTCATTCTCATCCTCCCTAGGCATATTCTTGTCCAATTAGGGTTTTTAACCAATCTTGTGCATCCAATAGGTGTGTTTGTGTCATTGGATGATCAATTAGGTCATTTTCATCCTCCCTAGGCTTATTCTTGTCCAATTAGGGTTTTTAACAAATCTTGTGCATCCAATAAGTTCATTTGTGTCATTGGATGATCAATTAGGTCATTTTCGTCCTCCCTAGGCATATTCTTGTCCAACTAGGGTTTTAAACCAATCTTGTGCATCCAATAGGTGTGTTTGTGTCATTGGATGATCAATTAGGTCATTTTCCTCCTCCCTAGGCTTATTCTTGTCCAATTAGGGTTTTTAACCAATCTTGTGCATCCAATAGGTGTGTTTGTGTCATTGGATGATCAATTAGGTCATTTTCGTCCTCCATAGGCTTATTCTTGTCCAATTAGGGTTTTTAACCAATCTTTTGCATCCAATAAGTTGAGTTGTGTCAATGGATTAACATTTAGGTCATTTTCGTCCTCCCTAGGCTTATTCTTGTCCAATTAGGGTTTTTAACCAATCTTGTGCATCCAATAAGTTCATTTGTGTCATTGGATTAACATTTAGGTCATTTTCGTCCTCCCTAGGCATATTCTTGTGCAATTAGGGTTTTTAACCAATCTTGTGCATCCAATAGGTGTGTTTGTGTCATTGGATGATCAATTAGGTTATTTTCATCCTCCCTCGGCATATTCTTGTCCAATTAGGGTTTTTAACCAATCTTGTGCATCCAATAGGTGTGTTTGTGTCATTGGATGATCAATTAGGTCATTTTCGTCCTCCCTAGGCTTATTCTTGTCCAATTAGGGTTTTTAACCAATCTTGTGCATCCAATAAGTTGAGTTGTGTCATTGGATTAACATTTAGGTCATTTTCGTCCTCCCTAGGCTTATTCTTGTCCAATTAGGGTTTTTAACCAATCTTGTGCATCCAATAAGTTCATTTGTGTCATTGAATGATCAATTAGGTCATTTTCGTCCTCCCTAGGCATATTCTTGTCCAACTAGGGTTTTTCACCGATCTTGTGCATCCAATAGGTGTGTTTGTGTCATTGGATGATCAATTAGGTCATTTTCGTCCTCCCTAGGCTTATTCTTGTCCAATTAGGGTTTTTAACCAATCTTGTGCATCCAATAGGTGTGTTTGTGTCATTGGATGATCAATTAGGTCATTTTCGTCCTCCCTAGGCTTATTCTTGTCCAATTAGGGTTTTTAACCAATCTTATGCTTCCAATAAGTTTGTTTGTGTCATTGAATTAATATTTAGGTCATTTTCGTCCTCCCTAGGCATATTCTTGTCCAATTAGGGTTTTTAACCAATCTTGTGCATCCAATAAGTTCATTTGTGTCATTGGATTGACATTTAGGTCATTTTCGTCCTCCCGAGGCAAATTCTTGTCCAATTAGGGTTTTTAACCAATCTTGTGCATCCAATAGGTGTGTTTGTGTCATTGGATGATCAATTAGGTCATTTTCGTCCTCCCTAGGCTTATTCTTGTCCAATTAGGGTTTTTAACCAATCTTGTGCATCCAATAAGTTCATTTGTGTCATTGGATTAACATTTAGGTCATTTTCGTCCTCCCTAGGCATATTCTTGTCCAATTAGGGTTTTTAACCAATCTTGTGCATCCAATAAGTTGAATTGTGTCATTGGATTAACATTTAGGTCATTTTCGTCCTCCCTAGGCTTATTCTTGTCCAATTAGGGTTTTTAACCAATCTTGTGCATCCAATAAGTTTGTTTGTATCATTGAATTAATATTTAGGTCATTTTCCTCCTCCCTAGGCATATTCTTGTCCAATTAGGGTTTTTAACCAATCTTGTGCTTCCAATAGGTGTGTTTGTGTCATTGGATGATCAATTAGGTCATTTTGGTCCTCCCTAGGCATATTAATTCAATGATACAAACTTATTTTGGTCCTCCCTAGGCATATTCTTGTCCAATTAGGGTTTTTAACCAATCTTGTGCATCCAATAGGTGTGTTTGTGTCATTGGATGATCAATTAGGTTATTTTCGTCCTCCCTAGGCATATTCTTGTCCAATTAGGGTTTTAAACGAATCTTGTGCATCCAATAGGTGTGTTTGTGTCATTGGATGATCAATTAGGTCATTTTCGTCCTCCCTAGGCTTATTCTTGTCCAATTAGGGTTTTTAACCAATCTTGTGCATCCAATAAGTTGAGTTGTGTCATTGGATTAACATTTAGGTCATTTTCGTTTTCCCTAGGCTTATTGTTGTCCAATTAGGGTTTTTAACCAATCTTGTGCATCCAATAAGTTGAGTTGTGTCATTGGATTAACATTTAGGTCATTTTCGTTCTCCCTAGGCTTATTCTTGTCCAATTATGGTTTTTAACCAATCTTGTGCATCCAATAGGTGTGTTTGTGTCATTGGATGATCAATTAGGTCATTTTCGTCCTCCCTAGGCTTATTCTTGTCCAATTAGGATTTTTAACCGATCTTGTGCATCCAATAGGTGTGTTTGTGTCATTGGATGATCAGTTAGGTCATTTTCGTCCTCCCTAGGCATATTCTTGTTCATTTAGGGTTTTTAACCAATCTTGTGCATCCAATAGGTGTGTTTGTGTCATTGGATGATCAATTAGGTCATTTACGTCCTCCCTAGGCTTATTCTTGTCCAATTAGGGTTTCTAACCAATCTTGTGCATCCAATAAGTTCATTTGTGTTATTGGATGATCAATTAGGTCATTTTCGTCCTCCCTATGCATATTCTTGTCCAACTAGGGTTTTTAACCAATCTTGTGCATCCAATAGGTGTGTTTGTGTCATTGGATGATCAATTAGGTCATTTTCGTCCTCCCTAGGCTTATTCTAGTCCAATTAGGGTTTTAACCAATCTTGTGCATCCAATAAGTTGAGTTGTGTCATTGGATTAACATTTAGGTCATTTTCGTTCTCCCTAGGATTATTCTTGTCCAATTAGGGTTTTTAACCAATCTTGTGCATCCAATAAGTTCATTTGTGTTATTGGATTAACATTTAGGTCATATTCGTCCTCCCTAGGCATATTCTTGTCCAATTAGGGTTTTTAACCAATCTCGTGCATCCAATAGGTGTGTTTGTGTCATCGGATGATCAATTAGGTCATTTTCGTCCTCCCTAGGCATATTCTTGTCCAATTAGGATTTTTAACCAATCTTGTGCATCCAATAAGTTCATTAGTGTCATTGGATGATCAATTAGGTCATTTTCGTCCTCCCTAGGCATGTTCTTGTCCAACTAGGGTTTTTAACCAATCTTGTGCATTTAATAGGTGTGTTTGTGTCATTGGATGATCAATTAGGTCATTTTCGTCCTCCCTAGTCTTATTCTTGTCCAATTAGGGTTTTTAACCAATCTTGTACATCCAATAAGTTGAGTTGTGTCATTGGATTAACATTTAGGTCATGTTCATTCTCCCTAGGCTTATTCTTGTCCAATTAGGTTTTTAACCAATCTTGTGCATCCAATAAGTGCATTTGTGTCATTGGATTCACATTTAGGTCATTTTCGTCCTCCTTAGGCTTATTCTTGTCCAATTAGGGTTTTTAACCAATCTTGTGCATCCAATAAGTTCATTTGTGTCATTGGATTAACATTTAGGTCATATCCGTCCTCCCTAGGCATATTCTTGTCCAATTAGGGTTTTTAACCAATCTTGTGCATCCAATAGGTGTGTTTGTGTCATTGGATGATCAATTAGGTCATTTTCGCCTCCATAGGCTTATTCTTGTTCAATTAAGGTTTTTAACCAATCTTGTGCATCCAATAAGTTTGTTTGTGTCATTGAATTAATATTTAGGTCATTTTGTTCCTCCCTAGGCATATTCTTGTCCAATTAGGGTTTTTAACCAATCTTGTGCATTCAATAGGTGTGTTTGTGTCATTGGATGATCAATTAGGTCATTTTCGTCCTCCCTAGGCATATTCTTGTCCAATTAGGGTTTTTAACCAATCTTGTGCATCCAATAAGTTTGTTTGTTTCATTGAATTAATATTTAGGTCATTTTCGTCCTCCCTAGGCATATTCTTGTCCTATTAGGGTTTTTAACAAATCTTGTGCATCCAATAGGTGTGTTTGTGTCATTGGATGATCAATTAGGTCATTTTCGTCCTCCCTAGGCTTATTCTTGTCCAATTAGGGTTTTTAACCAATCTTGTGCATCCAATAGGTGTGTTTGTGTCATTGGATGATCAATTAGGTCATTTTCGTCCTCCCTAGGCATATTCTTGTCCAATTAGGGTTTTTAACAAATCTTGTGCATCCAAAAGTTCATTTGTCTTATTGGATTAACATTTAGGTCATATTCGTCCTCCCTAGGCATATTCTTGTCCAATAAAGGTTTTTAACCAATGTTGTGCATCCAATAGGTGTGTTTGTGTCATTGGATGATCAATTAGGTCATTTTCGTCCTCCCTAGGCATATTCTTGTCCAATTTGGGTTTTTAACAAATCTTGTGCATCCAATAGGTGTGTTTGTGTCATTGGATGATCAATTAGGTCATTTTCGTCCTCCCTAGGCTTATTCTTGTCCAATTAGGGTTTTTAACTAATCTTGTGCATCCAATAAGTTCATTTGTGTTATTGGATGATCAATAAGGTCATTTTCGTCCTCCCTAGGCTTATTCTTGTCCAATTAGGGTTTATAACCAATCTTGTGCATCCAATAAGTTGAGTTGTGTCATTGGATTACATTTAGGTCATTTTCATCCTCCCTAGGCATATTCTTGTCCAATTAGGGTTTTTAACCAATCTTGTGCATCCAATAGGTGTGTTTGTGTCATTGGATGATCAATTAGGTCATTTTCGTCCTCCCTAGGCTTATTCTTGTCCAATTAGGGTTTTTAACCAATCTTGTGCATCCAATAGGTGTGTTTGTGTCATTGGATGATCAATTAGGTCATTTTCGTCCTCCATAGGCTTATTCTTGTCCAATTAGGGTTTTTAACCAATCTTGTGCATCGAATAAGTTTGTTTGTGTCATTGAATTAATATTTAGGTCATTTGGTCCTCCCTAGGCATATTCTTGTCCAATTAGGGTTTCTAACCAATCTTGTGCATTCAATAGGTGTGTTTGTGTCATTGGATGATCAATTAGGTCATTTTCGTCCTCCCTAGGCTTATTCTTGTCCAATTAGGGTGTTTAACCAATCTTGTGCATCCAATAGGTGTGTTTGTGTCATTGGATGATCAATTAGGTCATTTTCGTCCTCCCTAGGCTTATTCTTGTCCAATTAGGGTTTTTAACCAATCTAGTGCATCCAATAAGTTGAGTTGTGTCATTGGATTAACATTTAGGTCATTTTCATTCTCCCTAGGCTTATTCTTGTCCAATTAGGTTTTTAACCAATCTTGTGCATCCAATAAGTTCATTTGTGTCATTGGATTCACATTTAGGTCATTTTCGTCCTCCCTAGGCATATTCTTGTCCAATTAGGGTTTTTAACCAATCTTGTGCATCCAATAGGTGTGTTTATCTCATTGGATGATCAATTAGGTCACTTTGATCCTCCCTAGGCATATTCTTGTCCAATTAGGGTTTTTAACCAATCTTGTGCATCCAATAGGTGTGTTTGTGTCATTGGTTGATCAATTAGGTCTTTTTCGTCCTCCATAGGCTTATTCTTGTCCAATTAGGGTTTTTAACCAATCTTGTGCATCCAATAAGTTTGTTTGTGTCATTGAATTAATATTTAGGTCCTTTTGGTCCTCCCTAGGCATATTCTTGTCCAATTAGGGTTTTTAACCAATCTTGTGAATTCAATAGGTGTGTTTGTGTCATTGGATGATCAATTAGGTCATTTTCGTCCTCCCTAGACATATTCTTGTCCAATTAGGGTTTTTAACCAATCTTGTGCATCCAATAAGTTTGTTTGTGTCATTGAATTAATATTTAGGTTATTTTGGTCCTCCCTAGGCATATTCTTGTCCAATTAGGGTTTTTAACCAATCTTGTGAAATCAATAGGTGTGTTTGTGTCATTGGATGATCAATTAGGTCACTTTGATCCTCCCTAGGCATATTCTTGTCCAATTAGGGTTTTTAACCAATCTTGTGCATCCAATAGGTGTGTTTGTGTCATTGGATGATCAATTAGGTCATTTTCGTCCTCCCTAGGCATATTCTTGTCCAATTAGGGTTTCTAACCAATCTTGTGCATCCAATAAGTTGAGTTGTGTCATTGGATTAACATTTAGGTCATTTTCGTCCTCCCTAGGCTTATTCTTGTCCAATTAGGGTTTTTAACCAATCTTGTGCATCCAATAAGTTCATTTGTGTCATTGGATTAACATTTAGGTCATTTTCGTCCTCCCTAGGCATATTCTTGTCCAATTAGGGTTTTTAGCCAATCTTGTGCATCCAGTAGGTGTGTTTGTGTCATTGGATGATCAATTAGGTTATTTTCATCCTCCTTAGGCTTACTCTTGTCTAATTAGGGTTTTTAACCAATCTTGTGCATCCAATAGGTGTGTTTGTGTCATTGGATGACCGATTAGGTCATTTTCGTCCTCCCTTGGCATATTCTTGTCCAATTAGGGTTTTTAACCAATCTTGTGCATCCAATAGGCGTGTTTGTGGCATTGGATGATCAATTAGGTCATTTTCGTCCTCCCTAGGCTTATTCTTGTCCAATTAGGGTTTTTAACCAATCTTGTGCATCCAATAGGTGTGTTTGTGTCATTGGATGATCAATTAGGTCATTTTCGTCCTCCCTAGGCTTATTCTTTTCCAGTTAGGGTTTTTAACCAATCTTGTGCATCCAATAGGTGTGTTTGTGTCATTGGATGATCAATTAGGTCATTTTCGTCCTCCCTAGGCATATTCTTGTCCAACTAGGGTTTTTAACCAATCTTGTGCATCCAATATGTGTGTTTGTGTCATTGGATGATCAATTAGGTCATTTTCGTCCTCCCTAGGCTTATTCTTGCCCAATTAGGGTTTTTAACCAATCTTGTGCATCCAATAAGTTCATTTGTGTCATTGGATTAACATTTAGGTCATTTTCGTCCTCCATAGGCATATTCTTGTCCAATTAGGGTTTTTAACCATTCTTGTGCTTCCAATAGGTGTGTTTGTGTCATTGGATGATCAATTAGGTCATTTTCGTCCTCACTAGGCTTATTCTTGTCCAATTAGGGTGTTTAACCAATCTTGTGTATCCAATAGGTGTGTTTGTGTCATTGGATGATCAATTAGGTCTTTTTCGTCCTCCCTAGGCTTATTCTTGTCCAATTAGGGTTTTTAACCAATCTTGTGCATCCAATAACTTTGTTTGTGTCATTGAATTAATATTTAGGTCATTTTCGTCCTCCCTAGGCATATTCTTGTCCAATTAGGGTTTTTAACCAATCTTGTGCATCCAATAGGTGTGTTTGTGTCATTGGAAGTTCAATTAGGACATTTTCGTCCTCCCTAGGCTTATTCTTGCCCAATTAGGGTTTTTAACCAATCTTGTGCATCCAATAAGTTGAGTTGTGTCATTGGATTAGCATTTAGGTCATTTTCGTCCTCCCTAGGCTTATTCTTGTCCAATTAGGGTTTTTAACCAATCTTGTGCATCCAATAAGTTCATTTGTGTCATTGGATTAACATTTAGGTCATTTTCGTCCTCCCTAGGCATATTCTTGTCCAATTAGGGTTTTTAACCAATCTTGTGCGTCCAATAGGTGTGTTTGTGTCATTGGATGATCAATTAGTTTATTTTCTTCCTCCCTAGACTTATTCGTGTCCAATTAGGGTTTTTAACTAATCTTGTGCATCCGATAAGTTCATTTGTGTCATTGGATGATCAATTAGGTCATTTTCGTCCTCCCTAGGCTTATTCTTGTCCAATTAGGGTTTTTAACCAATCTTGTGCATCCAATAAGTTCATTTGTGTCATTGGATTAACATTTAGGTCATTTTCGTCCTCCCTAGGCATATTCTTGTCCAATTAGGGTTTTTAACCAATCTTGTGCTTCCAATAGGTGTGTTTGTGTCATTGGATGATCAATTAGGTCATTTTCGTCCTCCCTAGGCATATTCTTGTCCAATTAGGGTTTTTAACCAATCTTGTGCATCCAATAAGTTTGTTTGTGTCATTGAATTAATATTTAGGTCATTTTCCTCCTCCCTAGGCATATTCTTGTCCAATTAGGGTTTTTAACCAATCTTGTGCATCAATAGGTGTGTTTGTGTCATTGGATGATCAATTAGGTCATTTTTGTCCTCCATAGGCATATTCTTGTCCAATTAGGGTTTTTAAGCAATCTTGTGCTTCCAATAGGTGTGTTTGTGTCATTGGATGATCAATTAGGTCATTTTCGTCCTCCCTAGGCTTATTCTTGTCCAATTAGGGTTTTTAACCAATCTTGTGCATCCAATAGGTGTGTTTGTGTCATTGGATGATCAATTAGGTCATTTTCGTCCTCCCTAGGCATATTCTTGTCCAATCAGGGTTTTTAACGAATCTTGTGCATCCAATAGGTGTGTTTGTGTCATTGGATGATCAATTAGGTTATTTTCGTCCTCCCTAGGCTTATTCTTGTCCAATTAGGGTTTTTAACTAATCTTGTGCATCCAATAAGTTCGTTTGTGTCATTGGATGATCAATTAGGTCATTTTCGTCCTCCCTAGGCATATTCTTGTCCAACTAGGGTTTTTAACCAATCTTGTGCATCCAATATGTGTGTTTGTGTCATTGGATGATCAATTAGGTCATTTTCGTCCTCCCTAGGCTTATTCTTGTCCAATTAGGGTTTTTAACCAATCTTGTGCATCCAATAGGTGTGTTTGTGTCATTGGATGATCAATTATGTCATTTTCGGCCTCCATAGGCTTATTCTTGTCCAATTAGGGTTTTTAACCAATCTTGTGCATCCAATAGGTGTGTTTGTGTCATTGGATGATCAATTAGGTCATTTTCGTCCTCCCTAGGCTTATTCTTGTCCAATTAGGGTTTTTAACCAATCTTGTGCATCCAATAGGTGTGTTTGTGTCATTGGATAATCAATTAGGTCATTTTCATCCTCCCTAGGCTTATTCTTGTCCAATTAGGGTTTTTAACAAATCTTGTGCATCCAATAAGTTCATTTGTGTCATTGGATGATCAATTAGGTCATTTTCGTCCTCCCTAGGCATATTCTTGTCCAACTAGGGTTTTTAACCAATCTTGTGCATCCAATATGTGTGTTGGTGTCATTGGATGATCAATTAGGTCATTTTCGTCCTCCCTAGGCTTATTCTTGTCCAATTAGGGTTTTTAACCAATCTTGTGCATCCAATAGGTGTGTTTGTGTCATTGGATGATCAATTAGGTCATTTTTGTCCTCCCTAGGCTTATTCTTGTCCAATTAAGGTTTTTAACCAATCTAGTTCATCCAATAGGTGTTTTTGTGTCATTGGATGATCAATTAGGTCATTTTCGTCCTCCCTAGACTTATTCTTGTCCAATTACGGTTTTTAACCAATCTTGTGCATCCAATAACTTTGTTTGTGTCAGTGAATTAATATTTAGGTCATTTTCGTCCTCCCTAGGCATATTCTTATCCAATTAGGGTTTTTAACCAATCTTGTGCATCCAATAGGTGTGTTTGTGTCATTGGATGATCAATTAGGTCATTTTTGTCCTCCCTAGACTTATTCTTGTCCAATTAGGGTTTTTAACCAATCTTGTGCATCCAATAATTTTGTTTGTGTCATTGAATTAATATTTATGTCATTTTCGTCCTCCCTAGGCGTATTCTTGTCCAATGAGGGTTTTTAACCAATCTTGTGCATCCAATAGGAGTGTTTGTGTCATTGGATGATCAATTAGGTTATTTTCGTCCTTCCTAGGCTTATTCTTGTCCAATTAGGGTTTTTAACCAATCTTGTGCATCCAATAAGTTCATTTGTGTCATTGGATTAACATTTAGGTCATTTTCGTCCTCCCTAGGCATATTCTTGTCCAATTAGGGTTTTTAATCAATCTTGTGCATCCAATAGGTGTGTTTGTGTCATTGGATGATCAATTAGGTCATTTTAGTCCTTTCTATGCTTATTCATGTCCAATTAGGGTTTTTAACCAATCTTGTGCATCCAATAACTTTGTTTGTGTCATTGAATTAATATTTATGTCATTTTCATCCTCCCTAGGCGTATTCATGTCCAATGAGGGTTTTTAACCAATCTTGTGCATCCAATAGGTGTGTTTGTGTCATTGGATGATCAATTAGGTTATTTTCGTCCTTCCTAGGCTTATTCTTGTCCAATTAGGGTTTTTAACCAATCTTGTGCATCCATTAAGTTCATTTGTGTCATTGGATGATCAATTAGGTCATTTTCGTCCTCCCTAGGCATATTCTTGTCCAATTAGGGTTTTTAATCAATCTTGTGCATCCAATAGGTGTGTTTGTGTCATTGGATGATCAATTAGGTCATTTTGGTCCTTTCTATGCTTATTCATGTCCAATTAGGGTTTTTAACCAATCTTGTGCTTCCAATAGGTGTGTTTGTGTCATTGGATGATCAATTAGGTCATTTTCGTCCTCCCTAGGCATATTCTTGTCCAACTAGGGTTTTTAACCAATCTTGTGCATCCAATAGGTGTGTTTGTGTCCTTGGATGATCAATTAGGTCATTTTCGTCCTCCCTAGGCTTATTCTTGTCCAATTAGGGTTTTTAATAAATCTTGTGCATCCAATAGGTGTGTTTGTGTCATTGGATGATCAATTAGGTCATTTTCGTCCTCCCTAGGCTTATTCTTGTCCAATTAGGGTTTTTAACCAATCTTGTGCATCCAATAGGTGTGTTTGTGTCATTGGATGATCAATTAGGTCATTTTCGTCCTCCCTAGGCTTATTCTTGTCCAATTAGGGTTTTTAACCAATCTTCTGCATCCAATAGGTGTGTTTGTTTCATTGGATGATCAATTAGGTCATTTTCGTCCTCCCTAGGCTTATTCATGTCCTATTAGGGTTTTTAACCAATCTTGTGCTTCCAATAAGTGTGTTTGTGTCATTGGATGATCAATTAGGTAATTTTCGTCCTTCTTAGGCATATTCTTGTCCAATTATGGTTTTTAACCAGTCTTGTGCATCCAATAGGTGTGTTTGTGTCATTGGGTGATCAATTAGGTCATTTTCGTCCTCCCAAGGCTTATTCTTGTCCAATTAGGGTTTTTAACCAATCTTGTGCATCCAATAAGTTCATTTGTGTCATTGGATTAACATTTAGGTCATTTTCGTCCTCCCTAGGCATATTCTTCTCCAATTAGGGTTTTTAACCAATCTTGTGCATCCAATAGGTGTGTTTGTGTCATTGGATGATCAATTAGGTCATTTTCGTCCTCCCTAGGCTTATTCTTGACCAATTAGGATTTTTAACCAATCTTGTGCATCCAATAAGTTCATTTGTGTCATTGGATGATCAATTAGGTCATTTTCGTCCTCCCTAGGGATATTCTTGTCCAACTAGGGTTTTTAACCAATCTTGTGCATCCAATAGGCGTGTTTGTGTCTTTGGATGATCAATTAGGTCATTTTCGTCCTCCCTAGGCTTATTCTTGTCCAATTAGGGTTTTTAACCAATCTTGTGCATCCAATAGGTGTGTTTGTGTCATTGGATGATCAATTAGGTCATTTTCGTCCTCCCTAGGCTTATTCTTGTCCAATTAGGGTTTTTAACCAATCTTGTGCATCCAATAGGTGTGTTTGTGTCATTGGATGATCAATTAGGTCATTTTCGTCCTCCCTAGGCTTATTCTTGTCCAATTAGGGTTTTTAACCAATCTTGTGCATCCAATAAGTTGAGTTTTGTCATTGGATTAACATTTAAGTCATTTTCGTCCTCCCTAGGCTTATTCTTGTCCACTTAGGGTTTTTAACCAATCTTGTGCATCCAATAGGTGTGTTTGTGTCATTGGATGATCAATTAGGTCATTTTCGTCCTCCCTAGGCTTATTCTTGTCCAATTAGGGTTTTTAACCAATCTTGTGCATCCAATAGGTGTGTTTGTGTCATTGGATGATCAATTAGGTCATTTTCGTCCTCCCTAGGCTTATTCTTGTCCAATTAGGGTTTTTAACCAATCTTTTGCATCCAATAGGTGTGTTTGTGTCATTGGATGACCAATTAGGTCATTTTCGTCCTCCCAAGGCATATTCTTGTCCAATTAGGGTTTTTAACCAATCTTGTGCATCCCATAGGTGTGTTTGTGGCAATGGATGATCAATTAGGTCATTTTCGTCCTCCCTAGGCTTATTCTTGTCCAATTAGGGTTTTTAACCAATCTTGTGCATCCAATAGGTGTGTTTGTGTCATTGGATGATCAATTAGGTCATTTTCGTCCTCCCTAGGCTTATTCTTGTCCAATTAGGGTTTTTAACCAATCTTGTGCATCCAATAGGTGTGTTTGTGTCATTGGATGATCAATTAGGTCATTTTCGTCCTCCCTAGGCTTATTCTTGTCCAATTAGGGTTTTTAACCAATCTTGTGCATCCAATAAGTTCATTTGTGTCATTGGATGATCAATTAGGTCATTTTCGTCCTCCCTAGGCTTATTCTTGTCCAATTAGGGTATTTAACCAATCTTGTGCATCCAATAGGTGTGTTTGTGTCATTGGATGATCAATTAGGTCATTTTTATCCTCCCTAGGCTTATTCTTGTCCAATTAGGGTTTTTAACCAATCTTGTGCATCCAATAGGTGTGTTTGTGTCATTGGATGATCAATTAGGTAATTTTCGTCCTCCCTAGGCTTATTCTTGTCCAATTAGGGTTTTTAACCAATCTTGTGCATCCAATAGGTGTGTTTGTGTCATTGGATGATCAATTAGGTCATTTTCGTCCTCCCTAGGCTTATTCTTGTCCAATTAGGGTTTTTAACCGATCTTGTGCATCCAATAGCTGTGTTTGTGTCAATTGATGATCAATTAGGTCATTTTCGTCCTCCCTAGGCATATTCTGGTCCAATTAGGGTTTTTAACCAATCTTGTGCATCCAATAGGTGTGTTTGTGTCATTGGATGATCAATTAGGTTATTTTCGTCCTCCCTAGGCTTATTCTTGTCCAATTAGGGTTTTTAACCAATCTTGTGCATCCAATAGGTGTGTTTGTGTCATTGGATGATCAATTAGGTCATTTTCGTCCTCCCTAGGCTTATTCTTGTCCAATTAGGGTTTTTAACCAATCTTGTGCATCCAATAGGTGTGTTTGTGTCATTAGATGATCAATTAGGTCATTTTCGTCGTCCCTAGGCTTATTCTTGTCCAATTAGGGTTTTTAACAAATCTTGTGCATCCAATAAGTTCATTTGTGTCATTGGATGATCAATTAGGTCATTTTCGTCCTCCCTAGGCATATTCTTGTCCAACTAGGGTTTTAAACCAATCTTGTGCATCCAATAGGTGTGTTTGTGTCATTGGATGATCAATTAGGTCATTTTCGTCCTCCCTAGGCTTATTCTTGTCCAATTAGGGTTTTTAACCAATCTTGTGCATCCAATAGGTGTGTTTGTGTCATTGGATGATCAATTAGGTCATTTTCGTCCTCCCTAGGCTTATTCTTGTGCAATTTGGGTTTTTAACCAATCTTGTGCATCCAATAAATTCATTTGTGTCATTGGATGATCAATTAGGTCATTTTCGTCCTCCCTAGGCATATTCTTGTCCAACTAGGGTTTTAAACCAATCTTGTGCATCCAATAGGTGTGTTTGTGTCATTGGATGATCAATTAGGTCATTTTCGTCCTCCCTAGGCTTATTCTTGTCCAATTAGGGTTTTTAACCAATCTTGTGCATCCAATAGGTGTGTTTGTGTCATTGGATGATCAATTAGGTCATTTTCGTCCTCCCTAGGCTTATTCTTGTCCAATTAGAGTTTTTAACCAATCTTGTGCATCCAATAAGTTCATTTGTGTCATTGGATTAACATTTAGGTCATTTTCGTCGTACCTAGGCATATTCTTGTCCAATTAGGGTTTTTAACCAATCTTGTGCATCCAATAGGTGTGTTTGTGTCATTGGATGATCAATTTAGGTCATTTTCGTCCTCCCTAGGCATATTCTTGTCCAATTAGGGTTTTTAACCAATCTTGTGCATCCAATAGGTGTGTTTGTGTCATTGGATGATCAACTAGGTCATTTTCGTCCTCCCTAGGCTTATTCTTGTCCAATTAGGGTTTTTAACCAATCTTGTGCATCCAATAACTTTGTTTGTGTCATTGAATTAACATTTAGGTTATTTTCGTCCTCCCTAGGCATATTCTTGTCCAATTAGGGTTTTTAACCAATCTTGTGCATCCAATAGGTTCATTTGTGTCATTGGATGATCAATTAGGTCATTTTCGTCCTCCCTAGGCTTATTCTTGTCCAATTAGGGTTTTTAACCAATCTTGTGCATCCAATAGGTGTGTTTGTGTCATTGGATGATCAATTAGGTCATTTTCGTCCTCCCTAGGCTTATTCTTGTCCAATTAGGGTTTTTAACCAATCTTGTGCATCCAATAGGTGTGTTTGTGTCATTGGATGATCAATTAGGTCATTTTCGTCCTCCCTAGGCTTATTCTTGTCCAATTAGGGTTTTTAACCAATCTTGTGCATCCAATAGGTGTGTTTGTGTCATTGGATGATCAATTAGGTCATTTTCGTCCTTTCTATGCTTATTTTTGTCCAATTAGGGTTTTTAAGCAATCTTGTGCATCCAATAAGTTCATTTGTGTCATTGGATGATCAATTAGGTCATTTTCGTCCTCCCTAGGCATATTCTTGTCCAACTAGGGTTTCTAACCAATCTTGTGCTTCCAATAGATGTGTTTGTGTCATTGGATGATCAATTAGGTCATTTTCGTCCTCCCTAGGCTTATTCTTGTCCAATTAGGGTTTTTAACCAATCTTGTGCATCCAATAGGTGTGTTTGTGTCATTGGATGATCAATTAGGTCATTTTCGTCCTCCCTAGGCTTATTCTTGTCCAATTAGGGTTTTTAACCAATCTTGTGCATCCAATAGGTGTGTTTGTGTCATTGGATGATCAATTAGGTCATTTTCGTCCTCCCTAGGCTTATTCTTGTCCAATTAGGGTTTTTAACCAATCTTGTGCATCCAATAAATTCATTTGTGACATTGGATGATCAATTAGGTCATTTTCGTCTTCCCTAGGCATATTCTTGTCCAACTAGGGTTTTAAACCAATCTTGTGCATCCAATAGGTGTGTTTGTCTCATTGGATGATCAATTAGGTCATTTTCGTCCTCCCTAGGCTTATTTTTGTCCAATTAGGGTTTTTAATCAATCTTGTGCATCCAATAGGTGTGTTTGTGTCATTGGATGATCAATTAGGTCATTTTCGTCCTCCCTAGGCTTATTCTTGTCCAATTAGGGTTTTTAACCAATCTTGTGGATCCAATAAGTTCATTTGTGTCATTGGATTAACATTTAGGTCATTTTCGTCCTCCATAGGCATATTCTTGTCCAATTAGGGTTTTTAACCATTCTTGTGCTTCCAATAGGTGTGTTTGTGTCATTGGATGATCAATTAGGTCATTTTCGTCCTCACTAGGCTTATTCTTGTCCAATTAGGGTTTTAAACCAATCTTGTACATCCAATAGGTGTGTTTGTGTCATTGGATGATAAATTATGTCATTTTCGCCCTCCATAGGCTTATTCTTGTCCAAATAGGGTTTTTAACCAATCTTGTGCATCTAATAACTTTGTTTGTGTCATTGAATTAATATTAAGGTCATTTTCGTCCTCCCTAGGCATATTCTTGTCCAATTAGGGTTTTTAACCAATCTTGTGCATCCAATAAGTTCATTTGTGTCATTGGATTAACATTTAGGTCATTTTCGTCCTCCCTAGGCATATTCTTGTCCAATTAGGGTTTTTAACCAATCTTGTGCTTCCAATAGGTGTGTTTGTGTCATTGGATGATCACTTAGGTCATTTTCGTCCTCACTAGGCTTATTCTTGTCCAATTAGGGTTTTTAACCAATGTTGTGCATCCAATAGGTGTGTTTGTGTCATTGGATGATCAATTAGGTCATTTTCGTCCGCCCTAGGCTTATTCTTGTCCAATTAGGGTTTTTAACAAATCTTGTGCATCCAATAAGTTCATTTGTGTCATTGGATGATCAATTAGGTCATTTTCGTCCTCCCTAGGCATATTCTTGTCCAACTAGGGTTTTAAACCAATCTTGTGCATCCAATAGGTGTATTTGTGTCATTGGATGATCAATTAGGTCATTTTCGTCCTCCCTAGGCTTATTCTTGTCCAATTAGGGTTTTTAACCAATCTTGTGCATCCAATAACTTTGATTGTGTCATTGAATTAATATTTAGGTCATTTTCGTCCTCCCTTGGCATATTCTTGTCCAACTAGGGTTTTAAACCAATCTTGTGCATCCAATAGGTGTGTTTGTGTCATTGGATGATCAATTAGGTCATTTTCGTCCTCCCTAGGCTTATTCTTGTCCAATTAGGGTTTTTAACCAATCTTGTGCATCCAATAGGTGTGTTTGTGTCATTGGATGATCAATTAGGTCATTTTCGTTCTCCCTAGGCTTATTCTTGTCAAATTAGGGTTTTTAACCAATCTTGTGCATGCAATAAGTTCATTTGTGTCATTGGATGATCAATTAGGTCATTTTCGTCCTCCTTAGGCATATTCTTGTCCAACTAGGGTTTTAAACCAATCTTTTGCATCCAATAGGTGTGTTTGTGTCATTGGATGATCAATTAGGTCATTTTCGTCCTCCCTAGGCTTATTCTTGTCCAATTAGGGTTTTTAACCAATCTTGTGCATCCAATAGGTGTGTTTGTGTCATTGGATGATCAATTAGGTCATTTTCGTCCTCCCTAGGCTTATTCTTGTCCAATTAGGGTTTTTAACCAATCTTGTGCATCCAATAGGTGTGTTTGTGTCATTGGATGATCAATTAGGTCATTTTCGTCCTTTCTATGCTTATTTTTGTCCAATTAGGGTTTTTAAGCAATCTTGTGCATCCAATAAGTTCATTTGTGTCATTGGATGATCAATTAGGTCATTTTCGTCCTCCCTAGGCATATTCTTGTCCAACTAGGGTTTCTAACCAATCTTGTGCTTCCAATAGATGTGTTTGTGTCATTGGATGATCAATTAGGTCATTTTCGTCCTCCCTAGGCTTATTCTTGTCCAATTAGGGTTTTTAACCAATCTTGTGCATCCAATAGGTGTGTTTGTGTCATTGGATGATCAATTAGGTCATTTTCGTCCTCCCTAGGCTTATTCTTGTCCAATTAGGGTTTTTAACCAATCTTGTGCATCCAATAGGTGTGTTTGTGTCATTGGATGATCAATTAGGTCATTTTCGTCCTCCCTAGGCTTATTCTTTTCCAATTAGGGTTTTTAACCAATCATGTGCATCCAATAAGTGTGTTTGTGTCATTGGATGATCAATTAGGTCATTTTCGTCCTCACTAGGCATATTCTTGTCCAACTAGGGTTTTAAACCAATCTTGTGCATCCAATAGGTGTGTTTGTGTCATTGGATGATCAATTAGGTCATTTTCGTCCTCCCTAGGCTTATTCTTGTCCAATTAGGGTTTTTAACCAATCTTGTGCATCCAATAGGTGTGTTTGTGTCATTGGATGATCAATTAGGTCATTTTCGTCCTCCCTAGGCTTATTATTGTCCAATTAGGGTTTTTTACCAATCTTGTGCATCCAATAAGTTCATTTGTGTCATTGGATGATCAATTAGGTCATTTTCGTCCTCCCTAGGCATATTCTTGTCCATCTTGGGTTTTAAACCAATCTTGTGCATCCAATAGGTGTGTTTGTGTCATTAGATGATCAATTAGGTCATTTTTGTCCTCCCTAGGCTTATTCTTGTCCAATTAGGGTTTTTAACCAATCTTGTGCATCCAATAGGTGTGTTTGTGTCATTGGATGATCAATTAGGTCATTTTCGTCCTCCCTAGGCTTATTCTTGTCCAATTAGGGTTTTTAACCAATCTTGTGCATCCAATAGGTGTGTTTGTGTCATTGGATGATCAATTAGGTCATTTTCGTCCTCCCTAGGCTTATTCTTGTCCAATTAGGGTTTTGAACTAATCTTGTGCATCCAATAAGTTCATTTGTGTCATTGGATGATCAATTAGGTCATTTTCGTCCTCCCTAGGCTTATTCTTGTCCAATTAGGGTTTTTAACCAATCTTGTGCATCCAATAGGTGTGTTTGTGTCATTGGATGATCAATTAGGTCATTTTCGTCCTCCCTAGGCATATTCTTGTCCAACTAGGGTTTTTAACCAATCTTGTGCATCCAATAAGTTCATTTGTGTCATTGGATGATCAATTAGGTCATTTTCATCCTCCCTAGCCATATTCTTGTCCAACAATGGTTTTTAACCAATCTTGTGCATCCAATAGGTGTGTTTGTGTCATTGGATGATCAATTAGGTCATTTTCGTCCTCCCTAGGCTTATTCTTGTCCAATTAGGGTTTTTAACCAATCTTGTGCATCCAATAGGTGTGTTTGTGTCATTGGATGATCAATTAGGTCATTTTCGTCCTCCCTAGGCTTATTCTTGTCCAATTAGGGTTTTTAACCAATCTTGTGCATCCAATAGGTGTGTTTGTGTCATTGGATGATCAATTAGGTCATTTTCGTCCTTTCTATGCTTATTCTTCCAATTTGGGTTTTTATCCAATCTTGAGCATCCAATAGGTGTGTTTGTGTCATTGGATGATCAATTAGGTTATTTTCGTCCTCCCTAGGCTTATTCTTGTCCAATTAGGGCTTTTAACAAATCTTGTGCGTCCAATAGGTGTGTTTGTGTCATTGGATGATCAATTAGGTCATTTTCGTCCTCCCTAGGCTTATTCTTGTCCAATTAGGGTTTTTAACCAATCTTGTGCATCCAATAGGTGTGTTTGTGTCATTGGATGATCAATTAGGTCATTTTCGTCCTTTCTATGCTTATTCTTCCAATTTGGGTTTTTATCCAATCTTGTGCATCCAATAGGTGTGTTTGTGTCATTGGATGATCAATTAGGTTATTTTCGTCCTCCCTAGGCTTATTCTTGTCCAATTAGGGTTTTTAACAAATCTTGTGCATCCAATAGGTGTGTTTGTGTCATTGGATGATCAATTAGGTTATTTTCGTCCTCCCTAGGCTTATTCTTGTCCAATTAGGGTTTTTAACTAATCTTGTGCATCCAATAGGTGTGTTTGTGTCATTGGATGATCAATTAGGTCATTTTTGTCCTCCCTAGGCTTATTCTAGTCTAATTAGGGTTTTTAACCAGTCTTGTGCATCCAATAGGTGTGTTTGTGTCATTGGACGATCAATTAGGTCATTTTCGTCCTCTCTAGGCTTATTCTTGTCCAATTAGGGTTTTTAACCAATCTCGTGCATCCAATAAGTTCATTTGTGTCATTGGATTAACATTTAGGTCATTTTCGTCCTCCCTAGGCATATTCTTGTCCAATTAGGGTTTTTAACCAATCTTGTGCATCCATTAGGTGTGTTTGTGGCAATGGATGATCAATTAGGTCATTTTCGTCCACCCTAGGCTTATTCAAGTCAAATTAGGGTTTTTAACCAATCTTGTGCATCCAATAGGTGTGTTTGTTTCATTGGATGATCAATTAGGTCATTTTCGTCCTCCCTAGGCTTATTCTTGTCCAATTAGGGTTTTTAACCAATCTTGTGCATCCAATAGGTGTGTTTGTGTCATTGGATGATCAATTAGGTCATTTTCGTCCTCCCTAGCTTATTCTTGTCCAATTATGGTTTTTAACCAATCTTGTGCATCCAATAGGTGTGTTTGTGTCATTGGATGATCAATTAGGTCATTTACGTCCTCCCTAGGCTAATTCTTGTCCAATTAGGGTTTTTAACCAATCTTGTGCATCCAATAGGTGTGTTTGTGTCATTGGATGATCAATTAGGTCATTTTCGTCCTCCCTAGGCTTATTCTTGTCCAATTAGGGTTTTTAACCAATCTTGTGCATCCAATAACTTTGTTTGTGTCATTGAATTAATATTTAGGTCAAATTCGTCCTCCCTAGGCATATTCTTGTCCAATTAGGGTTTTTAACCCATCTTGTGCATCCAATAGGTGTGTTTGTGTCATTGGATGATCAATTAGGTCATTTTCGTCCTCCCTAGGCTTATTCTTGTCCAATTAGGGTTTTTAACCAATCTTGTGCATCCAATAAGTTCATTTGTGTCATTGGATGATCAATTAGGTCATTTTCGTCCTCCCTAAGTATATTCTTGTCCAACTAGGGTTTTTAACCAATCTTGTGCATCCAATAGGTGTGTTTGTGTCATTGGATGATCAATTAGGTCATTTTCGTCCTCCCTAGGCATATTCTTGTCCAATTAGGGTTTTTAACCAATCTTGTGCATCCAATAGGTGTGTTTGTGTCATTGGATGATCAATTAGGTCATTTTCGTCCTCCCTAGGCTTATTCTTGTCCAATTAGGGTTTTTAACCAATCTTGTACATCTAATAAGATCATTTGTGTCATTGGATTAACATTTAGGTCATTTTCGTCCTCCCTAGGCATTTTCTTGTCCAATTAGGGTTTTTAACCAATCTTGTGCATCCAATAGGTGTGTTTGTGTCATTGGATGATCAATTAGGTCATTTTCGTCCTCCCTAGGCTTATTCTTGTCCAATTAGGGTTTTTAACCAACCTTGTGCATCCAATAGGTGTGCTTGTGTCATTGGATGATCAATTAGGTCATTTTCGTCCTCCCTAGGCTTATTCTTGTCCAATTAGGGTTTTTAACCAATCTTGTGCATCCAATAGGTGTGTTTGTGTCATTGGATGATCAATTAGGTCATTTTCGTCCTCCCTAGGCTTATTCTTGTCCAATTAGGGTTTTTAACCAATCTTGTGCATCCAATAGGTGTGTTTGTGTCATTGGATGATCAATTAGGTCATTTTCGTCCTCCCTAGGCTTATTCTTGTCCAATTAGGGTTTTTAACCAATCTTGTTCATATAATAAGTTCATTAGTGTCATTCGATGATCAATTAGGTCATTTTCGTCCTCCCTAGGCTTATTCTTGTCCAATTAGGGTTTTTAACCAATCTTGTGCATCCAATAAGTTCATTTGTGTCATTGGATTAACATTTAGGTCATATCCGTCCTCCCTAGGCATATTCTTGTCCAACTAGGGTTTTAAACCAATCTTGTGCATCCAATAGGTGTGTTTGTGTCATTGGATGATCAATTAGGTCATTTTCGTCCTCCCTAGGCTTATTCTTGTCCAATTAGGGTTTTTAACCAATCTTGTGCATCCAATAACTTTGTTTGTGTCATTGAATTAATATTTAGGTCATTTTCGTTCTCCCTAGCCATATTCTTGTCCAATTAGGGTTTTTAACCAATCTTGTGCATCCAATAGGTGTGTTTGTGTCATTGGATGATCAATTAAGTCATTTTCGTCCTCCCTAGGCTTATTCTTGTCCAATTAGGGTTTTTAACCAATCTTGTGCATCCAATAAGTTCATTTGTGTCATTGGATGATCAATTAGGTCATTTTCGTCCTCCCTAGGCATATTCTTGTCTAACTAGGGTTTTTAACCAATCTTGTGCATCCAATAGGTGTGTGTGTGTCATTGGATGATCAATTAGGTCATTTTCGTCCTCCCTAGGCTTATTCTTGTCCAATTAGGGTTTTTAACCAATCTTGTGCATCCAATAGGTGTGTTTGTGTCATTGGATGATCAATTAGGTCATTTTCGTCCTCCCTAGGCTTATTCTTGTCCAATTAGGGTTTTAACAAATCTTGTGCCTCCAATAAGTTCATTTGTGTCATTGGATGATCAATTAGGTCATTTTCGTCCTCCCTAGGCATATTCTTGTACAACTAGGGTTTTTAACCAATCTTGTGCATCCAATAAGTTTATTTGTGTCATTGGATGATCAATTAGGTCATTTTCGTCCTCCCTAGGGATATTTTTGTCCAACTAGGGTTTTTAACCAATCTTGTGCATCCAATAGGTATGTTTGTGTCATTGGATGATCAATTAGGTCATTTTCGTCCTCCCTAGGCTTATTCTTGTCCAATTAGGGTTTTTAACCAATCTTGTGCATCCAATAGGTGTGTTTGTGTCATTGGATGATCAATTAGGTCATTTTCGTCCTCCCTAGGCTTATTCTTGTCCAATTAGGGTTTTTAACCAATCTTGTGCATCCAATAGGTGTGTTTGTGTCATTGGATGATCAATTAGGTCATTTTTCGTCCTCCCTAAGCTTATTCTTGTCCAATTAGGGTTTTTAACCAATCTTATGCATCCAATAGGTGTGTTTGTGTCATTGGATGATCAATTAGGTCATTTTCGTCCTCCCTAGGCTTATTCTTGTCCAATTAGGGTTTTTAACCAATCTTGTGCATCCAATAGGTGTGTTTGTGTCATTGGATGATCAATTAGGTCATTTTCGTCCTCCCTAGGCTTATTCTTGTCCAATTAGGGTTTTTAACCAATCTTGTGCATCCAATAGGTGTGTTTGTGTCATTGGATGATCAATTTAGGTCATTTTAGTTCTCCCTAGGCAAATTCTTGTCCAATTAGGGTTTTTAACCATTCTTGTGCATCCAATAGGTGTGTTTGTGTCATTGGATGATCAATTAGGTCATTTTCGTCCTCCCTAGGCTTATTCTTGTCCAATTAGGGTTTTTAACCAATCTTGTGCATCCAATAGGTGTGTTTGTGTCATTGGATGATCAATTAGGTCATTTTCGTCCTCCCTAGGCTTATTCTTGTCCAATTAGGGTTTTTAACCAATCTTGTGCATCCAATAGGTGTGTTTGTGTCATTGGATGATCAATTAGGTCATTGTCGTCCTTCCTAGGCTTATTCTTGTCCAATTAGGGTTTTTAACCAATCTTGTGCATCCAATAAGTTCATTTGTGTCATTGGATTAACATTTAGGTCATTTTCGTCCTCCCTAGGCATATTCTTGTCTAATTAGGGTTTTTAACCAATCTTGTGCATCCAATAGGTGTGTTTGTGTCATTGGATGATCAATTAGGTCATTTTCGTCCTCCCTAGGCTTATTCTTTCCCAATTAGGGTTTTTAACCAATCTTGTGCATCCAATAAGTTCATTTGTGTCATTGGATTAACATTTAGGTCATTTTGGTCCTCCATAGGCATATTCTTGTCCAATTAGGGTTTTTAACCATTCTTGTGCTTCCATTAGGTGTGTTTGTGTCATTGGATGATCAATTAGGTCATTTTCGTCCTCACTAGGCTTATTCTTGTCCAATTAGGGTTTTTAACCAATCTTGTGCATCCAATAGGTGTGTTTGTGTCATTGGATGATCAATTAGGTCATTTTCGTCCTCCCTAGGCTTATTCTTGTCCAATTAGGGTTTTTAACCAATCTTGTGCATCCAATAACTTTGATTGTGTCATTGAATTAATATTTAGGTCATTTTCGTCCTCCCTAGGCATATTCTTGTCCAATTATGGTTTTTAACTAATCTTGTGCATCCAATAGGTGTGTTTGTGTCATTGGATGATCAATTAGGTCATTTTCGTCCTCCCTAGGCTTATTCTTGTCCAATTAGGGTTTTTAACCAATCTTGTGCATCCAATAGGTGTGTTTGTGTCATTGGATGATCAATTAGGTCATTTTCGTCCTCCCTAGGCTTATTCTTGCCCAATTAGGGTTTTTAACCAATCTTGTGCATCCAATAAGTTCATTTGTGTCATTGGATTAACATTTAGGTCATTTTCGTCCTCCCTAGGCATATTCTTGTCCAATTAGGGTTTTTAACCAATCTTGTGCTTCCAATAGGTGTGTTTGTGTCATTGGATGATCACTTAGGTCATTTTCATCCTCACTAGGCTTATTCTTGTCCAATTAGGGTTTTTAACCAATCTTGTGCATCCAATAGGTGCGTTTGTGTCATTGGATGATCAATTAGGTCATTTTCGTCCTCCCTAGGCATATTCTTGTCCAATTAGGGGTTTTAACCAATCATGTGCATCCAATAAGTTGATTTGTGTCATTGGATGAATATTTAGGTCATTTTCGTCCTCCCTAGGCTTATTCTTGTCCAATTAGGGTTTTTAACCAATCTTGTACATCCAATAAGTTCATTTGTGTCATTGGATGAACATTTAGGTCATTTTCGTCTTCCCTATGCTTATTCTTGTCCAATTAGGGTTTTTATCCAATCTTGTGCATCCAATAGGTTCATTTGTGTCATTGGATTTACATTTAGGTCATTTTCGTCCTCCCTAGGCATATTCTTGTCCAATTAGGGTTTTTAACCAATCTTGTGCTTCCAATAGGTGTGTTTGTGTCATTGGATGATCACTTAGGTCATCTTCGTCCTCACTAGGCTTATTCTTGTCCAATTAGAGTTTTTAACCAATCTTGTGCATCCAATAGGTGCGTTTGTGTCATTGGATGATCAATTAGGTCATTTTCGTCCTCCCTAGGCTTATTCTTGTCCAATTAGGGTTTTTAACCAATCTTGTGCATCCAATAGGTGTGTTTGTGTCATTGGATGATCAATTAGGTCATTTTCGTCCTCCCTAGGCTTATTCTTGTCCAATTAGGGTTTTTAACCAATCTTGTGCATCCAATAACTTTGTTTGTGTCATTGAATTAATATTTAGGTCATTTTCGTCCTCCCTAGGCATATTCTTGTCCAATTAGGGTTTTTAACCAATCTTGTGCATCCAATAGGTGTGTTTGTGTCATTGGATGATCAATTAGGTCATTTTCGCCCTCCCTAGGCTTATTCCTGTCCAATTAGGGTTTTTAACCAATCTTTTGCATCCAATACGTTCATTTGTGTCATTGGATTAACATTTAGGTCATTTTCATCCTTCCAAGGCATATTCTTATCCAATTACGGTTTTTAACCAATCTTGTGCTTCCAATAGGTGTGTTTGTGTCATTTGATGATCAATTAGGTCATTTTTGTCCTCCCTAGGCTTATTCTTGTCCAATTAGGGTTTTTAACCAATCTTGTGCATCCAACAAGTTTGTTTATGTCATTGAATTAATATTTAGGTCATTTTCGTCCTCCCTAGGCATATTCTTGTCCAATTAGCGTTTTTAACCAATCTTGTGCATGCAATAGGTGTGTTTGTGTCATTGGATGATCAATTAGGTCATTTTCGTCCTCCCTAGGCATATTCTTGTCCAATTAGGGTTTTTTACCAATCTTGTGCATCCAATAGGTGCGTTTGTGGCAATGGATGATCAATTAGGTCGTTTTCGTCCTCCCTAGGCATATTCTTGTCCAATTAAGGTTTTTAACCAATCTTGTGCTTCCAATAGGTGTGTTTGTGTCATTGGATGATCAACTAGGTCATTTTCGTCCTCCCTAGGCTTGTTCTTGTCCAATTAGGGTTTTTAACCAATCTTGTGCATCCAACAAGTTTGTTTATGTCATTGAATTAATATTTAGGTCATTTTCGTCTTCCCTAGGCATATTCTTGTCCAATTAGGGTTTTTAACCAATCTTGCGCATGCAATAGGTGTGTTTGTGTCATTGGATGATCAATTAGGTCATTTTCGTCCTCCCTAGGCATATTCTTGTCCAATTAGGGTTTTTGACCAATCTTGTGCATCCAATAGGTGTGTTTGTGGCAATGGATGATCAATTAGGTCATTTTCGTCCTCCCTAGGCTTATTCTTGCCCAATTTGGGTTTTTAACCAATCTTGTGCATCCAATAAGTTCATTTGTGTCATTGGATTAACATTTAGGTCATTTTCGTCCTCCCTAGTCTTATTCTTGTCCAATTAGGGTTTTTATGCAATATTGTGCATCCAATAGGTGTGTTTGTGTCATTGGAGGAACATTTAGGTCATTTTTGTCCTCCCTATGCTTATTCTTGTCCAATTAGGCTTTTTAACCAATCTTGTTCATCCAATAAGTTGATTTGTGTCATTGGATGAACATTTAGGTCATTTTCGTCCTCCCTAGGCTTATTCTTGTCCAATTAGGGTTTTTATGCAATATTGTGCATCCAATAGGAGTGTTTGTGTCATTGGACGAACATTTATGTCATTTCCGTTCTCCCTAGGCTTATTCTTGTCCAATTAGGGTTTTTAACCAACCTTGTGCATCCAATAAGTTCATTTGTGTCATTGGATGAACATTTAGGTCATTTTCGTCCTCCCTAGGTTTATTCTTGTCCAATTAGGGTTTTCAACCAATCTTGTGCATCCAATAAGTTCATTTGTGTCATTGGATGACCATTTAGGTGATTTTCGTCCTCCCTAGGTTTATTCTTGTCCAATTAGGGTTTTTAACCAATCTTGTGCATCCAATAAGTTCATTTGTGTCATTGGATGAACATTTAGGTCATTTTCGTCCTCCCTAGGTTTATTCTTGTCCAATTAGGGTTTTCAACCAATCTTGTGCATCCAATAAGTTCATTTGTGTCATTGGATGACCATTTAGGTGATTTTCGTCCTCCCTAGTCTTATTCTTGTCCAATTAGGGTTTTTAGCCAATCTTGTGCATCCAAAAAGTTCATTTGTGTCATCGGATGAACATTTAGGTCATTTTCGTCTTCCCTATGCTTATTCTTGTCCAATTAGGGTTTTTATGCAATCTTCTGCATCCAATAGGTGTGTTTGTGTCATTGGACGAACATTTAGATCATTTTCGTCCTCCATATGCTTATTCTTGTCCAATTAAGGTTTTTAACCAATCATGTGCATCCAATAAGTTGATTTGTGTCAATGGATGAATATTTATGTCATTTTCGTCCTCCCTAGGCTTATTCTTGTCCAATTAGGGTTTTTAACCAATCTTGTACATCCAATAAGTTCATTTGTGTCATTGGATGAACATTTAGGTCATTTTCGTCTTCCCTATGCTTATTCTTGTCCAATTAGGGTTTTTATCCAATCTTGTGCATCCAATAGGTGTGTTTGTGTCACTGGATAAACATTTAGGTCATTTTCGTCCTCCCTAGTCTTATTCTTGTCCAATTAGGGTTTTTATGTAATCTTGTGCATCCAATAGGTGTGTTTGTGTCATTGGACGAACATTTATGTCATTTTCGTTCTCCCTAGGCTTATTCTTGTCCAATTAGGGTTTTTAACCAACCTTGTGCATCCAATAAGTTCATTTGTGTCAATGGAAGAACATTTAGGTCATTTTCGTCCTCCCTAGTCTTATTCTTGTCCAATTAGCGTTTTTATGCAATCTTTTGCATCCAATAGGTGTGTTTGCGTCATTGGATGATCAATTAGGTCATTTTCGTCCTCCCTAGGCATATTCTTGTCCAATTAGGGTTTTTAACCAATCTTGTGCATCCAATAGGTGTGTTTGTGGCAATGGATGATCAATTAGGTCATTGTCGTCCTCCCTAGGCTTATTCTTGTCCAATTAGTGTTTTTAACCAATCTTGTGCATGCAATAGGTGTGTTTGTGTCATTGGATGATCAATTAGGTCATTTTCGTCCTCCCTAGGCATATTCTTGTCCAATTAGGGTTTTTAACCAATCTTTTGCATCCAATACGTTCAATTGTGTCATTGGATTAACATTTAGGTCATTTTCGTCCTTCTAAGGCATATTCTTATCCAATTAGGGTTTTTAACCAATCTTGTGCTTCCAATAGGTGTGTTTGTGTCATTTGATGATCAATTAGGTCATTTTCGTCCTCCCTAGGCTTATTCTTGTCCAATTAGGGTTTTTAACCAATCTTGTGCATCCAACAAGTTTGTTTATGTCAATGAATTAATATTTAGGTCATTTTCGTCCTCCCTAGGCATATTCTTGTCCAATTAGGGTTTTTAACCAATCTTGTGCATGCAATAGGTGTGTTTGTGTCATTGGATGATCAATTAGGTCATTTTCGTCCTCCCTAGGCATATTCTTGTCCAATTAGGGTTTTTAACCAATCTTGTGCATCCAATAGGTGTGTTTGTGGCAATGAATGATCAATTAGGTCATTTTCGTCCTCCCTAGGCTTACTCTTGCCCAATTAAGGTTTTTAACCAATCTTGTGCATCCAATAAGTTCATTTGTGTCATTGGATTAACATTTAGGTCATTTTCGTCCTCCCTAGGCATATTCTTGTCCAATTAGGGTTTTTAACCAATCTTGTGCTTCCAATAGGTGTGTTTGTGTCATTGGATGATCAATTAGGTCATTTTCGTCCTCCCTAGGCTTATTCTTGTCCAATTAAGGTTTTTAACCAATCTTGTGCATCCAATAAGTTCATTTGTGTCATTGGATGATCAATTAGGTCATATTCGTCCTCCCTAGGTATATTCTTGTCCAACTAGGGTTTTTAACCAATCTTGTGCATCAAATAGATGTGTTAAGAGTGTTTGGATGATCAATTAGGTCATTTTCGTCCTCCCTAGGCTTATTCTTGTCCAATTAGGGTTTTTAACCAATTTTGTGCATCCAATAATTTTGTTTGTGTCATTGAATTAATATTTAGGTCATTTTCGTCCTCCCTAGGCATATTCTTGTCCAATTAGGGTTTTTAACCAATCTTGTGCATCCAATAGGTGTGTTTGTGTCATTGGATGATCAATTAGGTCATTTTCGTCCTCCCTAGGCTTATTCTTGTCCAATTAGGGTTTTTAACCAATCTTGTGCATCCAATAACTTTGTTTGTGTCATTGAATTAATATTTAGGTCATTTTCCTCCTCCCTAGGCATATTGTTGTCCAATTTGGGTTTTTAACCAATTTTGTGCATCCAATAGGTGTGTTTGGGTCATTGGATGATCAATTAGGTCATTTTCGTCCTCCCTAGGCTTATTCTTGTCTAATTAGGGTTTTAATCAATCTTGTGCATCCAATAAGTTCATTTGTGTCATTGGATTAACATTTATGTCTTTTTCGTCCTCCCTAGGCATATTCTTGTCCAATTAGGGTTTTTAACCAATCTTGTGCTTCCTATAGGTGTGTTTGTGTCATTGGATGATCAATTAGGTCATTTTCGTCCTCCCTAGGCTTATTCTTGTCCAATTAGGGTTTTTAACCAATCTTGTGCATCCAATAAGTTCATTTGTGTCATTGGATGATCAATTAGGTCATTTTCATCCTCCCTAGGTATATTCTTGTCCAACTAGGGTTTTTAACCAATCTTGTGCATCCAATAGATGTGTTTGTGTCTTTGGATGATCAATTAGGTCATTTTCGTCCTCCCTAGGCTTATTCTTGTCCAATTAGGGTTTTTAACCAATCTTGTGCATCCAATAGGTGTGTTTGTGTCATTGGATGATCAATTAGGTCATTTTCGTCCTCCCTAGGCTTATTCTTGTCCAATTAGGGTTTTTAACCAATCTTGTGCATCCAATAACTTTGTTTGTGTCATTGAATTAATATTTAGGTCATTTTCCTCCTCCCTAGGCATATTCTTGTCCAATTAGGGTTTTTAAACAATCTTGTGCTTCCAATAGGTGTGTTTGTGTCATTGGATGATCAATTAGGTCATTTTCGTCCTCCCTACGCTTATTCTTGTCCAATTAGGGTTTTTAACCAATCTTGTGCATCCAATAGGTGTGTTTGTGTCATTGGATGATCAATTAGGTCATTTTCGTCCTCCCTAGGCTTATTCTTGCCCAATTAGGGTTTTTAACCAATCTTGTGCATCCAATAAGTTCATTTGGTTCATTGGATGATCAATTAGGTCATTTTCGTCCTCCCTAGGCATATTCTTGTCCAACTAGGGTTTTTAACCAATCTTGTGCATCCAATAGGTGTGTTAGTGTTATTGGATGATCAATTAGGTCATTTTCGTCCTCCCTAGGCTTATTCTTGTCCAATTAGGGTTTTTAACCAATCTTGTGCATCCAATAGGTGTGTTTTTGTCCTTGGATGATCAATTTGGTCATTTTTGTCCTCCCTAGGCATATTCTTGTCCAACTTGGGTTTTTAACCAATCTTGTGCATCCAATAGGTGTGTTTGTGTCATTGGATGATCAATTAGGTCATTTTCGTCCTCCCTAGGCTTATTCTTGTCCAATTAGGGTTTTTAACCAATCTTGTGCATCCAATAGGTGTGTTTGTGTCATTGGATGATCAATTAGGTCATTTTCGTCCTCCCTAGGCTTATTCTTGTCCAATTAGGGTTTTTAACCAATCTTGTGCATCCAATAGGTGTGTTTGTGTGATTGGATGATCAATTAGGTCATTTTCGTACTCCCTAGGCTTATTCTTGTCCAATTAGGGTTTTTAACAAATCTTGTGCATCCAATAAGTTCATTTGTGTCATTGGATTATCAATTAGGTCATTTTCGTCCTCCCTAGGCATATTCTTGTCCAACTAGGGTTTTTAACCAATCTTGTGCATCCAATAGGTGTGTTTGTGTCATTGGATGATCAATTAGGTTATTTTCGTCCTCCCTAGGCTTATTCTTGCCCAATTAGGGTGTTTAACCAATCTTGTACATCCAATAAGTTGAGTTGTGTCATTGGATTAACATTTAGGTCGTTTTCGTCCTCCCTAGGCATATTCTTGTCCAATTAGGGTTTTTAACCAATCTTGTGCATCCAATAGGTGTGTTTGTGTCATTGGATGATCAATTAGGTCATTTTCGTCCTCCCTAGGCTTATTCTTGTCCAATTAGGGTTTTTAACCAATCTTGTGCATCCAATAAGTACATTTGTGTCATGGGATTATCAATTAGGTCATTTTCGTCCTCCCTAGGCATATTCTTGTCCAACTAGGGTTTTTAACCAATCTTGTGCATCCAATAGGTGTGTTTGTGTCATTGGATGATCAATTAGGTCATTTTCGTCCTCCCTAGGCTTATTCTTGTCCAATTAGGGTTTTTAACCAATCTTGTGCATCCAATAAGTTTGTTTGTGTCATTGAATTAATATTTAGGTCATTTTCGTCCTCCCTAGGCATATTCTTGTCCAATTAGGGTTTTTAACCAATCTTGTGCATCCAATAGGTGTGTTTGTGTCATTGGATGATCAATTAGGTCATTTTCGTCCTCCCTAGGCTGAATCTTGTCCAATTATGGTTTTTAACCAATCTTGTGCATCCAATAGGTGTGTTTGTGTCATTGGATGATCAATTAGGTCATTTTCGTCCTCCCTAGGCATATTCTTGTCCAATAGGGTTTTTAACCAATCTTGTGCATTCAATAGGTGTGTTTGTGTCATTGGATGATCAATTAGGTCATTTTCGTCCTCCCTAGGCTTATTCTTGTCCAATTAGGGTTTTTAACCAATCTTGTGCATCCAATAGGTGTGTTTGTGTCATTGAATTAATATTTAGGTCATTTTCGTCCTCCCTAGGCATATTCTTGTCCAATTAGGGTTTTTAACCAATCTTGTGCATCCAATAGGTGTGTTTGTGTCATTGGATGATCAATTAGGCCATTTTCGTCATTCCTAGGCTTATTCTTGTCCAATTAGGGTTTTTAACCAATCTTGTGCATCCAATAACTTTGTTTGTGTCATTGAATTAATATTTAGGTCATTTTCGTCCTCCCTAGGCATATTCTTGTCCAATTAGGGTTTTTAACCAATCTTGTGCATCCAATAGGTGTGTTTGTGTCATTGGATGATCAATTAGGTCATTTTCGTCCTCCCTAGGCTTATTCTTGTCCAATTAGGGTTTTTAACCAATCTTGTGCATCCAATAAATTGAGTTGTTTCAATGGATTAACATTTAGGTCATTTTCGTCCTCCCTAGGCTTATTCTTGTCCAATTAGGGTTTTTAACCAATCTTGTGCATCCAATAAGTTCATTTGTGTCATTGGATTAACATTTAGGTCATTTTCGTCCTCCCTAGGCATATTCTTGTCCAACTAGGGTTCTAAACCAATCTTGTGCATCCAATAGGTGTGTTTGTGTCATTGGATGATCAATTAGGTCATTTTCGTCCTCCCTAGGCTTATTCTTGTCCAATTAGGGTTTTTAACCAATCTTGTGCATCCAATAACTTTGTTTGTGTCGTTGAATTAATATTTAGGTCATTTTCGTCCTCCCTGGGCTTATTCTTGTCCAATTAGGGTTTTTAACCAATATTGTGCATCCAATAGGTGTGTTTGTGTCATTGGATGATATATTAGGCCATTTTCTTCCTCCCCAGGCATATTCTTGTCCAACTAGGGTTTTAAACCAATCTTGTGAATCCAATAGGTGTGTTTGTGTCATTGGATGATCAATTAGGTCATTTTCATCCTCCCTAGGCTTATTCTTGTCCAATTAGGGTTTTTAACCAATCTTGTGCATCCAATAAATTTGTTTAAGTCATTGAATTAATATTTAGATCATTTTCGTCTTCCCTAGGCATATTCTTGTCCAATTAGGGTTTTTAACCAATCTTGTGCATCCAATAGGTGTGTTTGTGTCATTGGATGATCAATAAGGTCATTTTCGTCCTTCCTAGGCTTATTCTTGTCCAATTAGGGTTTTTAACCAATCTTGTGCATCCAATAAGTTCATTTGTGTCATTGGATTAACATTTAGGTCATTTTCGTCCTCCCTAGGCATATTCTTGTCCAACTAGGGTTCTAAACCAATCTTGTGCATCCAATAGGTGTGTTTGTGTCATTGGATGATCAATTAGGTCATTTTCGTCCTCCCTAGGCTTATTCTTGTCCAATTAGGGTTTTTAACCAATCTTGTGCATCCAATAACTTTGTTTGTGTCATTGAATTAATATTTAGGTCATTTTCGTCCTCCCTAGGCATATTCTTGTCCAATTAGGGTTTTTAACCAATCTTGTGCATCCAATAGGTGTGTTTGTGTCATTGGATGATCAATTAGGTCATTTTCGTCTTCCCTAGGCATATTCTTGTCCAATTAGGGTTTTTAACCAATCTTGTGCATCCAATAACTTTGTTTATGTCATTGAATTAATATTTAGGTCATTTTCGTCCTCCCTAGGCATATTCTTGTCCAATTAGGGTTTTTAACCAATCTTGTGCATCCAATAGGTGTGTTTGTGTCATTGGATGATCAATTAGGTCATTTTCGTCCTCCCTAGGCATATTCTTGTCCAATTAGGGTTTTTAACCAATCTTGTGCATCCAATAGGTGTGTTTGTGGCAATGGATGATCAATTTGGTCGTTTTCGTCCTCCCTAGGCTTATTCTTGTCCAATTAGGGTTTTTAACCAATCTTGTGCATCCAACAAGTTTGTTTATGTCATTGAATTAATATTTAGGTCATTTTCGTCCTCCCTAGGCATATTCTTGTCCAATTAGGGTTTTTAACCAATCTTGTGCATCCAATAGGTGTGTTTGTGTCATTGGATGATCAATTAGGTCATTTTCGTCCTCCCTAGGCTTATTCTTGTCCAATTAGGGTTTTTAACCAATCTTGTGCATCCAATAACTTCATTTGTGTCATTGGATTAACATTTAGGTCATATCCGTCCTCGCTAGGCATATTCTTGCCCAATTAGGGTTTTTAACCAATCTTGTGCTTCCAATAGGTGTGTTTGTGTCATTGGATGATCAATTAGGTCATTTTCGTCCTCCCTAGGCTTATTCTTGTCCAATTAGGGTTTTTAACAAATCTTGTGCATCCAATAAGTTTGTTTGTGTCATTGAATTAATATTTAGGTCATTTTCGTCCTCCCTAGGCATATTCTTGTCCAATTAGGGTTTTTAACCAATCTTGTGCATCCAATAGGTGTGTTTGTGTCATTGGATGATCAATTAGGTCATTTTCGTCCTCCCTAGGCTTATTCTTGTCCAATTAGGGTTTTTAACCAATCTTGTGCATCCAATAGGTGTGTTTGTGTCATTGGACGATCAATTATGTCATTTTCGTCCTCCCTAGGCATATTCTTGTCCAATTAGGGTTTTTAACCAATCTTGTGCATCCAATAGGTGTGTTTGTGTCATTGGATGATCAATTAGGTCATTTTCGTCCTCCCTAGGCTTATTCTTGTCCAATTAGGGTTTTTAACATATCTTGTGCAACCAATAACTTTGTTTGTGTCATTGAATTAATATTTAGGTCATTTTCGTCCTCCCTAGGCATATTCTTGTCCAATTAGGGTTTTTAACCAATCTTGTGCATCCAATAGGTGTGTTTGTGTCATTGGATGATCAATTAGGTCATTTTCGTCCTCCCTAGGCTTATTCTTGTCCAATTAGGGTTTTTAACCAATCTTGTGCATCCAATAAGTACATTTGTGTCATTGGATGATCAATTAGGTCATTTTCGTCCTCCCTATGCATATTCTTGTCCAACTAGGGTTTTTAACCAATCTTGTGCATCCAATAGGTGTGTTTGTGTCATTGGATGATCAATTAGGTCATTTTCATCCTCCCTAGGCTTATTCTTGTCCAATTAGGGTTTTTAACCAATATTGTGCATCCAATAGGTGTGTTTGTGTCATTGGATGATATATTAGGTCATTTTCTTTCTCCCTAGGCTTATTCTTGTCCAATTAGGGTTTTTAACCAATATTGTGCATCCAATAGGTGTGTTTGTGTCATTGGATGTTATATTAGGTCATTTTCTTCCTCCCTAGGCATATTCTTGTCCATCTAGGGTTTTAAACCAATCTTGTGAATCCAATAGGTGTGTTTGTGTCATTGGATGATCAATTAGGTCATTTTCATCCTCCCTAGGCTTATTCTTGTCCAATTAGGGTTTTTAACCAATCTTGTGCATCCAATAGGTGTGTTTGTGTCATTGGATGATCAATTAGGTCATTTTCTTCCTCCCTAGGCTTATTCTTGTCCAATTAGGGTTTTTAACCAATCTTGTGCATCCAATAACTTTGTTTGTGTCATTGAATTAATATTTAGGTCATTTTCGTCCTCCCTAGGCATATTCTTGTCCAATTAGGGTTTTTAACCAATCTTGTGCATCCAATAGGTGTGTTTGTGTCATTGGATGATCAATTAGGTCATTTTCGTCCTCCCTATGCTTATTCTTGTCCAATTAGGGTTTTTAACCAATCTTGTGCATCCAATAACTTTGTTTGTGTCATTGGATGATCAATTAGGTCATTTTCGTCCTCCCTAGGCTTATTCTTGTCCAATTAGGGTTTTTAACCAATCTTGTGCATCCAATAACTTTGTTTGTGTCGTTGAATTAATATTTAGGTCATTATCGTCCTCCCTGGGCTTATTCTTGTCCAATTATTGTTTTTAACCAATCTTGTGCATCCAATAGGTGTGTTTGTGTCATTGGATGATCAATTAGGTCATTTTCGTCCTCCCTAGGCATATTCTTGTCCAACTAGGGTTTTAAACCAATCTTGTGAATCCAATAGGTTTGTTTGTGTCATTGGATGATCAATTACGTCATTTTCATCCTCCCTAGGCTTATTCTTGTCCAATTAGGGTTTTTAACCAATATTGTGCATCCAATAGGTGTGTTTGTGTCATTGGATGATATATTAGGTCATTTTCTTTCTCCCTAGGCTTATTCTTGTCCAATTAGGGTTTTTAACCAATATTGTGCATCCAATAGGTGTGTTTGTGTCATTGGATGATATATTAGGTCATTTTCTTCCTCCCTAGGCATATTCTTGTCTAACTAGGGTTTTAAACCAATCTTGTGAATCCAATAGGTGTGTTTGTGTCATTGGATGATCAATTAGGTCATTTTCATCCTCCCTAGGCTTATTCTTGTCCAATTAGGGTTTTTAACCAATCTTGTGCATCCAATATGTGTGTTTGTGTCATTGGATGATCAATTATGTCATTTTCTTCCTCCCTAGGCTTATTCTTGTCCAATTAGGGTTTTTAACCAATCTTGTGCATCCAATAACTTTGTTTGTGTCATTGAATTAATATTTAGGTCATTTTCGTCCTCCCTAGGCATATTCTTGTCCAATTAGGGTTTTTAACCAATCTTGTGCATCCAATAGGTGTGTTTGTGTCATTGGATGATCAATTAGGTCATTTTCGCCCTCCCTAGGATTATTCTTGTCCAATTAGGGTTTTTAACCAATCTTTTGCATCCAATACGTTCATTTGTGTCATTGGATTAACATTTAGGTCATTTTCGTCCTTCCTAGGCATATTCTTATCCAATTAGGGTTTTTAACCAATCTTGTGCTTCCAATAGGTGTGTTTGTGTCATTTGATGATCAATTAGGTCATTTTCGTCCTCCCTAGGCATATTCTTGTCCAATTAGGGTTTTTAACCAATCTTGTGCATCCAATAGGTGTGTTTGTGTCATTGGATGATCAATTAGGTTATTTTCGTCCTCCCTAGGCTTATTCTTGTCCAATTAGGGTTTTTAACCAATCTTGTGCATCCAATAACTTTGATTGTTTCATTGAATTAATATTTAGGTCATTTTCGTCCTCCCTTGGCATATTCTTGTCCAATTAGGGTTTTTAACCAATCTTGTGCATCCAATAGGTGTGTTTGTGGCAATGGATGATCAATTAGGTCATTTTCGTCCTCCCTAGGCTTATTCTTGTCCAATTAGGGTTTTTAACCAATCTTGTGCATCCATTAGGTGTGTTTGTGTCATTGGATGATCAATTAGGTCATTTTCGTCCTCCCTAGGCTTATTCTTGCCCAATTAGGGTTTTTAACCAATCTTGTGCATCCAATAAGTTCATTTGTGTCATTGGATTAACATTTAGGTCATTTTCGTCCTCCCTAGGCATATTCTTGTCCAATTAGGGTTTTTAACCAATCTTGTGCTTCCAATAGGTGTGTTTGTGTCATTGCATGATCAATTAGGTCATTTTCGTCCTCCCTAGGCTTATTCTTGTCCAATTAGGGTTTTTAACAAATCTTGTGCATCCAATAAGTTCATTTGTGTCATTGGATGATCAATTAGGTCATTTTCGTCCTCCCTAGGCTTATTCTTGCCCAATTAGGGTTTTTAACCAATCTTGTGCATCAAATAAGTTCATTTGTGTCATTGGATTAACATTTAGGTCATTTTCGTCCTCCCCAGGCATATTCTTGTCCAATTAGGGTTTTTAACCAATCTTGTGCTTCCAATAGGTGTGTTTGTGTCATTGGATGATCACTTAGGTCATTTTCGTCCTCACTATGCTTATTCTTGTCCAATTAGGGTTTTTAACCAATGTTGTGCATCCAATAGGTGTGTTTGTGTCATTGGATGATCAATTAGGTCATTTTCATCCTCCCTAGGCTTATTCTTGTCCAATTAGGGTTTTTAACCAATCTTGTGCATCCAATAACTTTGATTGTGTCATTGAATTAATATTTAGGTCATTTTCGTCCTCCCTAGGCATATTCTTGTCCAATTAAAGTTTTTAACCAATCTTGTGCATCCAATAGGTGTGTTTGTGTCAATGGATGATCAATTAGGTCATTTTCGTCCTCCCTAGGCTTATTCTTGCCCAATTAGGGTTTTTAACCAATCTTGTGCATCCAATAAATTCATTTATGTCATTGGATTAACATTTAGGTCATTTTCGTCCTCCATAGGCATATTCTTGTCCAATTAGGGTTTTTAACCATTCTTGTGCTTCCAATAGGTGTGTTTGTGTCATTGGATGATCAATTAGGTCATTTTCGTCCTCCCAAGGCTTATTCTTGCCCAATTAGGGTTTTTAACCAATCTTGTGCATCCAATAAGTTCATTTGTGTCATTGGATTAACATTTAGGTCATTTTCGTCCTCCATAGGCATATTCTTGTCCAATTAGGGTTTTTAACCATTCTTGTGCTTCCAATAGGTGTGTTTGTGTCATTGGATGATCAATTAGGTCATTTTCGTCCCACTAGGCTTATTCTTGTCCAATTAGGGTTTTTAACCAATCTTGTGCATCCAATAGGTGCGTTTGTGTCATTGGATGATCAATTAGGTCATTTTCGTCCTCCCTAGGCTTATTCTTGTCCAATTAGGGTTTTTAACCAATCTTGTGCATCCAATAACTTTGTTTGTGTCATTGAATTAATATTTACGTCATTTTCTTCCTCCCTAGGCATATTCTTGTCCAATTAGGGTTTTTAACCAATCTTGTGCATCCAATAGGTGTGTTTGTGTCATTGGATGATCAATTAGGTCATTTTCGCCCTCCCTAGGCTTATTCTTGTCCAAATTGGGTTTTAACCAATCTTGTGCATCCAATAACTTTGTTTGTGTCACTGAATTAATATTTAGGTCATTTTCGTCCTCCCTAGGCATATTCTTGTCCAATTAGGGTTTTTAACCAATCTTGTGCATCCAATAGGCGTGTTTTTGTCATTGGATGATCAATTAGGTCATTTTCGCCCTCCCTAGGCTTATTCTTGTCCAATTAGGGTTTTTAACCAATCTTTTGCATCCAATACGTTCATTTGTGTCATTGGATTAACATTTAGGTCATTTTCGTCCTTCCTTGGCATATTCTTATCCAATTAGGGTTTTTAACCAATCTTGTGCTTCCAATAGGTGTGTTTGTGTCATTTGATGATCAATTAGGTCATTTTCGTCCTCCCTAGGCTTATTCTTGTCCAATTAGGGTTTTTAACCAATCTTGTGCATCCAACAAGTTTGTTTATGTCATTGAATTAATATTTATGTCATTTTCGTCCTCCCTAGGCATATTCTTGTCCAATTAGGGTTTTTAACCAATCTTGTGCATCCAATAGGTGTGTTTGTGTCATTGGATGATCAATTAGGTCATTTTCGTCCTCCCTAGGCTTATTATTGTCCAATTAGGGTTTTTAACCAATCTTGTGTATCCAATAAGTTCATTTGTGTCATTGGATGATCAATTAGGTCATTTTTGTCCTCCCTAGGCATATTCTTGTCCAACTAGGGTTTTTAACCAATCTTGTGCATCCAATAGGTGTGTCTGTGTCATTGGATGATCAATTAGGTCATTTTCGTCTTTCCTAGGCTTATTCTTGTCCAATTAGGGATTTTAACCAATCTTGTGCATCCAATAAGCTGAGTTGTGTCATTGGATTAACATTTAGGTCATTTCGTTCTCCCTAGGCTTATTCTTGTCCAATTAGGGTTTTTAACCAATCCTGTGCATCCAATAAGTTCATTTGTGTTATTGGATTAACATTTAGGTCATATTCGTCCTCCAAAGGCATATTCTTGTCCAATTAGGGTTTTTAACCAATCTTGTGCATCCAATAGGTGTGTTTGTGTCATTGGATGATCAATTAGGTCATTTTCATCCTCCCTAGGCATATTCTTGTCCAATTAGGGTTTTTAACCAATCTTGTGCATCCAATAGGTTTGTTTGTGTCATTGGATGATCAATTAGGTCATTTTCGTCCTCCCTAGGCTTATTCTTGTCCAATTAGGGTTTTTAACCAATCTTGTACATCCAATAGCTGTGTTTGTGTCATTGGATGATCAATTAGGTCATTTTCGTCCTTCCTAGGCATATTCTTGTCCAATTAGGGTTTTTAACCAATCTTGTGCATCCAATAGGTGTGTTTCTGTCATTGGATGATCAATTAGGTCATTTTCGTCCTCCCTAGGCATATTCTTGTCCAATTAGGGTTTGTAACCAATCTTGTGCATCCAATAGGTGTGTTTGTGTCATTGGATGATCAATTGGGTCACTTTCGTCCTCCCTACGCTTATTCTTGTCCAATTAGGGGTTTTAACCAATCTTGTGCATCCAATAAGTTGAGTTGTGTCATTGGATTAACATTTAGGTCATTTTCGTTCTCCCTAGGCTTATTCTTGTCCAATTAGGGTTTTTAACCAATCTTGTGCATCCAATAGGTGTGTTTGTGTCATTGGATGATCAATTAGGTCATTTTCGTCCTCCCTAGGCTTATTCTTGTCCAATTAGGGTTTTTAACCAATCTTGTGCATCCAATAGGTGTGTTTGTATCATTGGAAGATCAATTATGTCATTTTCGTCCTCCCTAGGCTTATTCTTGTCCAATTAGGGTTTTTAACCAATCTTGTGCATCCAATAACTTTGATTGTGTCATTGAATTAATATTTAGGTCGTTTCCGTCCACCCTAGGCATATTCTTGTCCAATTAGGGTTTTTAACCAATCTTGTGCATCCAATAGGTGTGTTTGTGTCATAGGATGATCAATTAGGTCATTTTCGTCCTCCCTAGGCTTATTCTTGCCCAATTAGGGTTTTTAACCAATCTTGTGCATCCAATAAATTCATTTGTGTCATTGGATTAACATTTAGGTCATTTTCGTCCTCCATAGGCATATTCTTGTCCAATTAGGGTTTTTAACCATTCTTGTGCTTCCAATAGGTGTGTTTGTGTCATTGAATGATCAATTAGGTCATTTTCGTCCACACTAGGCTTATTCTTGTCCAATTAGGGTTTTTAACCAATCTTGTGCATCCAATAGGTTTGTTTGTGTCATTGGATGATCAATTAGGTCATTTTCGTCCTCCCTAGGCTTATTCTTGTCCAATTAGGGTTTTTAACCATTCTTGTGCATCCAATAACTTTGTTTGTGTCATTGAATTAATATTTAGGTCATTTTCGTCCTCCATAGGCATATTCTTGTGCAATTAGGGTTTTTAACCAATCTTGTGCATCCAATAGGTGTGTTTGTGTCATTGGATGATCAATTAGGTCATTTTGGTCCTCCATACGCTTATTCTTGTCCAATTAGGGTTTTTAACCAATCTTGTGCATCCAACAAGTTTGTTTATGTCATTGAATTAATATTTAGGTCATTTTCGTCCTCCCTAGGCATATTCTTGTCCAATTAGGGTTTTTAACCAATCTTGTGCATGCAATAGGTGTGTTTGTGTCATTGGATGATCAATTAGGTCATTTTCGTCCTCCCTAGGCATATTCTTGTCCAATTAGGGTTTTTAACCAATCTTGTGCATCCAATAGGTGTGTTTGTGGCAATGGATGATCAATTAGGTCATTTTCGTCCTCCCCAGGCTTATTCTTGTCTAATTAGGGTTTTTAACAAATCTTGTGCATCCAATAAGTTCATTTGTGTCATTGGATGATCAATTAGGTCATTTTCATCCTCCCTAGGCATATTCTTGTCCAATTAGGGTTTTTAACCAATCTTGTGCATCCAACAAGTTTGTTTATGTCATTGAATTAATATTTAGGTCATTTTCGTCCTCCCTAGGCATATTCTTGTCCAATTAGGGTTTTTAACCAATCTTGTGCATGCAATAAGTGTCTTTGTGTCATTGGATGATCAATTAGGTCATTTTCGTCCTCCCTAGGCTTATTCTTGTCCAATTAGGGTTTTTAACAAATCTTGTGCATCCAATAAGTTCATTTGTGTCATTGGATGATCAATTAGGTCATTTTCGTCCTTTCTATGCTTATTCTTGTCCAATTAGGGTTTTTAACCAATCTTGTGCATCCAATAAGTTCATTTGTGTCATTGAATGATCAATTTGGTCATTTTCGTCCTCCCTAGGCATATTCTTGTCCAACTAGGGTTTTTAACCAATCTTGTGCTTCCAATAGGTGTGTTTGTGTCATTGGATGATCAATTAGGTCATTTTCGTCCTCCCTAGGCTTATTCTTGTCCAATTAGGGTTTTTAACCAATCTTGTGCATCCAATAAGTTCATTTGTGCCATTGGATGACCAATTAGGTCATTTTCGTCCTCCCGAGGCATATTCTTGTCCAACTAGGGTTTTAAACCAATCTTGTGCATCCAATAGGTGTGTTTGTGTCAATGGATGATCAATTAGGTCATTTTCGTCCTCCCTAGGCTTATTCTTGTCCAATTAGGGTTTTTAACCAATCTTGTGCATCCAATAAGTTTCTTTATGTCATTGAATTAATATTTAGGTCATTTTCGTCCTCCCTAGGCATATTCTTGTCCAATTAGGGTTTTTAAGCAATCTTGTGCATCCAATAGGTGTGTTTGTGTCATTGGATGATCAATTAGGTCATTTTCGTCCTCCCTAGGCTTATTCTTGTCCAATTAGGGTTTTTAACCAATCTTGTGCATCCAATAACTTTGTTTGTGTCATTGAATTAATATTTAGGTCATTTTCGTCCTCCCTAGGCATATTCTTGTCCAATTAGGGTTTTTACCCAATCTTGTGCATCCAATAGGTGTGTTTGTGTCATTTGATGATCAATTAGGTTATTTTCATCCTCCCTAGGCTTATTCTTGTCCAATTAGGGTTTTTAACCAATCTTGTGCATCCAATAGGTGTGTTTGTGTCATTGGATGATCAATTAGGTCATTTTCGTCCTTCCTAGGCTTATTCTTGTCCAATTAGGGTTTTTAACCAATCTTCTGCATCCAATAGGTGTGTATGTGTCATCAGATGATCAATTAGGTCATTTTCGTCCTCCCTAGGCTTATTCTTGTCCAATTAGGGTTTTTAACCAATCTTGTGCATCCAATAGGTGTGTTTGTGTCATTGGATGATCAATTAGGTCATTTTCGTCCTCCCTAGGCTTATTCTTGTCCAATTAGGGTTTTTAACCAATCTTGTGCATCCAATAAGTGTGTTTGTGTCATTGGATGATCAATTAGGTCATTTTCGTCCTCCCTAGGCTTATTCTTGTCCAATTAGGGTTTTTAACCAATCTTGTGCCTCAAATAAGTTTGTTTGAGTCATTGAATTAATATTTAGGTCATTTTCGTCCTCCCTAGGCATATTCTTGTCCAATTAGGGTTTTTAACCAATCTTGTGCATCCAATAGGTGTGTTTGTGTCATTGGATGATCAATTAGGTCATTTTCGTCCTCCCTAGGCTTATTCTTGTCCAATTAGGGTTTTTAACCAATCTTGTGCATCCAATAACTTCATTTGTGTCATTGGATTAACATTTAGGTCATATCCGTCCTCGCTAGGCATATTCTTGCCCAATTAGGGTTTTTAACCAATCTTGTGCTTCCAATAGGTGTGTTTGTGTCATTGGATGATCAATTAGGTCATTTTCGTCCTCCCTAGGCTTATTCTTGTCCAATTAGGGTTTTTAACAAATCTTGTGCATCCAATAAGTTTGTTTGTGTCATTGAATTAATATTTAGGTCATTTTCGTCCTCCCTAGGCATATTCTTGTCCAATTAGGGTTTTTAACCAATCTTGTGCATCCAATAGGTGTGTTTGTGTCATTGGATGATCAATTAGGTCATTTTCGTCCTCCCTAGGCTTATTCTTGTCCAATTAGGGTTTTTAACCAATCTTGTGCATCCAATAAGTTGAGTTGTGTCATTGGATTAACATTTAGGTCATTTTCGTTCTCCCTAGGATTATTCTTGTCCAATTTGGGTTTTTAACAAATCTTGTGCATCCAATAAGTTCATTTGAGTTATTGGATTAACATTTAGGTCATATTCGTCCTCCCTAGGCATATTCTTGTCAAATTAGGGTTTTTAACCAATCTTGTGCATCCAATAGGTGTGTTTGTGTCATTGGATGATCAATTAGGTCATTTTCGTCCTCCCTAGGCATATTCTTGTCAAGTTAGGGTTTTTAACCAATCTTGTGCATCCAATAGGTGTGTTTGTGTCATTGGATGATCAATTAGGTCATTTTCGTCCTCCCTAGGCATATTCTTGTCCAATTAGGGTTTTTAACCAATCTTGTGCATCCAATAGGTGTGTTTGTGTCATTGGATGATCAATTAGGTCATTTTCGTCCTCCCTAGGCTTATTCTTGTCCAATTAGGGTTTTTAACCAATCTTGTGCATCCAATACGTTCATTTGTGTCATTGGATTAACATTTTGGTCATTTTCGTCCTCCCTAGGCATATTCTTGCTCATTTAGAGTTTTAGACCAATCTTGTGCATCCAATAGGTGTGTTTGTGTCATTGGATGATCAATTAGGTAATTTTCGTCCTCCCAAAGCTTATTCTTGTCCAATTAGGGTTTTTAACTAATCTTGTGCATCCAATAAGTTCATTTGTGTCATTGGATGATCAATTAGGTCATTTTCGTCCTCCCTAGGCATATTCTTGTCCAATTAGGGTTTTTAACCAATCTTGTGCATCCAATAGGTGTGTTTGTGTCATTGGATGATCAATTAGGTCATTTTCGTCCTCCCTAGGCTTATTCTTGTCCAATTAGGGTTTTTAACCAATCTTGTGCATCCAATAAGTTCATTTGTGTCATTGGATTAACATTTAGATCATTTTCGTCCTGCCTAGGCATATTCTTGTCCAATTAGGGTTTTTAACCAATCTTGTGCATCCAATAGGTGTGTTTGTGTCATTGGATGATCAATTAGGTTATTTTCGTCCTCCCTAGGCTTATTCTTGTCCAATTAGGGTTTTTAACCAATCTTGTGCATCCAATAGGTGTGTTTGTGTCATTGGATGACCAATTAGGTCATTTTCGTCCTCCCTAGGCATATTCTTGTCCAATTAGGGTTTTTAACCAATCTTGTGCATCCAATAGGTGTGTTTGTGTCATTGGATGATCAATTAGGTCATTTTCGTCCTCCCTAGGCTTATTCTTGTCCAATTAGGGTTTTTAACAAATCTTGTGCATCCAATAAGTTCATTTGTATCATTGGATGATCAATTAGGTCATTTTCGTCCTCCCTAGGCACATTCTTGTCCAACTAGGGTTTTTAACCATTCTTGTGCTTCCAATAGGTGTGTTTGTGTCATTGGATGATCAATTAGGTCATTTTCGTCCTCACTAGGCTTATTCTTGTCCAATTAGGGTTTTTAACCAATCTTGTGCATCCAATAGGTGTGTTTGTGTCATTGGATGATCAATTAGGTCATTTTCGCCCTCCCTAGGCTTATTCTTGTCCAAATAGGGTTTTTAACCAATCTTGTGCATCCAATAACTTTGTTTGTGTCATTGAATTAATATTTAGGTCATTTTTGTGCTCCCTAGGCATATTCTTGTCCAATTAGGGTTTTTAACTAATCTTGTGCAGCCAATAGGTGTGTTTGTGTCATTGGATGATCAATTAGGTCATTTTCGCCCTCCCTAGGCTTATTCTTGTCCAATTAGGGTTTTTAACTAATCTTTTGCATCCAATACGTTCATTTGTGTCCTTGGATTAACATTTAGGTCATTTTCGTCCTTCCTAGGCATATTCTTATCCAATTAGGGTTTTTAACCAATCTTGTGCTTCCAATAGGTGTGTTTGTGTCATTTGATGATCAATTAGGTCATTTTCGTCCTCCCTAGGCTTATTCTTGTCCAATTAGGGTTTTTAACCAATCTTGTGCATCCAACAAGTTTGTTTATGTCATTGAATTAATATTTAGGTCATTTTCGTCCTCCCTAGGCATATTCTTGTCCAATTAGGATTTTTAACCAATCTTGTGCATGCAATAGGTGTGTTTGTGTCATTGGATGATCAATTAGGTCATTTTCGTCCTCCCTAGGCATATTCTTGTCCAATTAGGGTTTTTAACCAATCTTGTGCATCCAATAGGTGTGTTTGTGGCAATGGATGATCAATTAGGTCATTTTCGTCCTCCCTAGGCATATTCTTGTGCAATTAGGGTTTTTAACCAATATTGTGCTTCCAATAGGTGTGTTTGTGTCATTGGATGATCAATTAGGTCATTTTCGTCCTCCCTAGGCTTGTTCTTGTCCAATTAGGGTTTTTAACCAATCTTGTGCATCCAACAAATTAGTTTATGTCATTGAATTAATATTTAGGTAATTTTCGTCCTCCCTAGGCATATTCTTGTCCAATTAGGGTTTTTAACCAATCTTGTGCATGCAATAGGTGTGTTTGTGTCATTGGATGATCAATTAGGTCATTTTCGTCCTCCCTAGGCATATTCTTGTCCAATTAGTGTTTTTAACCAATCTTGTGCATGCAATAGGTGTGTTTGTGTCATTGGATGATCAATTAGGTCATTTTCGTCCTCCCTAGGCATATTCTTGTGCAATTAGGGTTTTTAACCAATATTGTGCTTCCAATAGGTGTGTTTGTGTCATTGGATGATCAATTAGGTCATTTTCGTCCTCCCTAGGCTTGTTCTTGTCCAATTAGGGTTTTTAACCAATCTTGTGCATCCAACAAATTTGTTTATGTCATTGAATTAATATTTAGGTAATTTTCGTCCTCCCTAGGCATATTCTTGTCCAATTAGGGTTTTTAACCAATCTTGTGCATGCAATAGGTGTGTTTGTGTCATTGGATGATCAATTAGGTCATTTTCGTCCTCCCTAGGCATATTCTTGTCCAATTTGGGTTTTTAACCAATCTTGTGCATCCAATAGGTGTGTTTGTGGCAATGGATGATCAATTAGGTCATTTTCGTCCTCCCTAGGCATATTCTTGTGCAATTAGGGTTTTTAACCAATATTGTGCTTCCAATAGGTGTGTTTGTGTCATTGGATGATCAATTAGGTCATTTTCGTCCTCCCTAGGCTTGTTCTTGTCCAATTAGGGTTTTTAACCAATCTTGTGCATCCAACAAATTTGTTTATGTCATTGAATTAATATTTAGGTAATTTTCGTCCTCCCTAGGCATATTCTTGTCCAATTAGGGTTTTTAACCAATCTTGTGCATGCAATAGGTGTGTTTGTGTCACTGGATGATCAATTAGGTCATTTTCGTCCTCCCTAGGCATATTCTTGTCCAATTAGTGTTTTTAACCAATCTTGTGCATGCAATAGGTGTGTTTGTGTCATTGGATGATCAATTAGGTCATTTTCGTCCTCCCTAGGCATATTCTTGTCCAATTAGGGTTTTTAACCAATCTTGTGCATCCAATAGGTGTGTTTGTGGCAATGGATGATCAATTAGGTCATTTTCGTCCTCCCTAGGCTTATTCTTGCCCAATTAGGGTTTTTAACCAATCTTGTGCATCAAATAAGTTCATTTGTGTCATTGGATTAACATTTAGGTTATTTTCGTCGTCCCTAGGCATATTCTTGTCCAATTAGGGTTTTTAACCAATCTTGTGCTTCCAATAGGTGTGTTTGTGTCATTGGATGATCACTTAGGTCATTTTCGTCCTCACTAGGCTTATTCTTGTCCAATTAGGGTTTTTAACCAATGTTGTGCATCCAATAGGTGTGTTTGTGTCATTGCATGATCAATTAGGTCATTTTCGTCCTCCCTAGGCTTATTCTTGTCCAATTAGGGTTTTTAACAAATCTTGTGCATCCAATAAGTTCATTTGTGTCATTGGATGATTAATTAGGTCATTTTCGTCCTCCCTAGGCATATTCTTGTCCAATTAGGGTTTTTAACCAATCTTGTGCATGCAATAGGTGTGTTTGTGTCACTGGATGATCAATTAGGTCATTTTCGTCCTCCCTAGGCATATTCTTGTCCAATTAGTGTTTTTAACCAATCTTGTGCATGCAATAGGTGTGTTTGTGTCATTGGATGATCAATTAGGTCATTTTCGTCCTCCCTAGGCATATTCTTGTCCAATTAGGGTTTTTAACCAATCTTGTGCATCCAATAGGTGTGTTTGTGGCAATGGATGATCAATTAGGTCATTTTCGTCCTCCCTAGGCTTATTCTTGCCCAATTAGGGTTTTTAACCAATCTTGTGCATCAAATAAGTTCATTTGTGTCATTGGATTAACATTTAGGTTATTTTCGTCGTCCCTAGGCATATTCTTGTCCAATTAGGGTTTTTAACCAATCTTGTGCTTCCAATAGGTGTGTTTGTGTCATTGGATGATCACTTAGGTCATTTTCGTCCTCACTAGGCTTATTCTTGTCCAATTAGGGTTTTTAACCAATGTTGTGCATCCAATAGGTGTGTTTGTGTCATTGCATGATCAATTAGGTCATTTTCGTCCTCCCTAGGATTATTCTTGTCCAATTAGGGTTTTTAACAAATCTTGTGCATCCAATAAGTTCATTTGTGTCATTGGATGATTAATTAGGTCATTTTCGTCCTCCCTAGGCATATTCTTGTCCAACTAGGGTTTTAAACCAATCTTGTGCATCCAATAGGTGTGTTTGTGTCATTGGATGATCAATTAGGTCATTTTCGTCCTCCCTAGGCTTATTCTTGTCCAATTAGGGTTTTTAACCAATCTTGTGCATCCAATAGGTGTGTTTGTGTCATTGGATGATCAATTAGGTCATTTTCGTCCTCCCTAGGCTTATTCTTGTCCAATTAGGGTTTTTAACCAATCTTGTGCATCCAATAGGTGTGTTTGTGTCATTGGATGATCAATTAGGTCATTTTCTTCCTCCCTAGGCTTATTCTTGTCCAATTAAGGTTTTTAACCAATCTTGTGCATCCAATAACTTTGATTGTGTCATTGAATTAATATTTAGGTCATTTTCGTCCTCCCTAGGCATATTCTTGTCCAATTAGGGTTTTTAACCAATCTTGTGCATCCAATAGGTGTGTTTGTGTCATTGGATGATCAATTAGGTCATTTTCGTCCTCCCTAGGCTTATTGTTGTCCAATTAGGGTTTTTAACCAATCTTGTGCATCCAATAGGTGAGTTTGTGTCATTGGATGATCAATTAGGTCATTTTCGTCCTCCCTAGGCTTATTCTTGCCCAATTAGGGTTTTTAACCAATCTTGTGCATCCAATAAGTTCATTTGTGTCATTGGATTAACATTTAGGTCATTTTCGTCCTCCCTAGGCATATTCTTGTCCAATTAGGGTTTTTAACCAATCTTGTGCTTCCAATAGGTGTGTGTGTGTCATTGGATGATCACTTAGGTCATTTTCGTCCTCCCTAGGCTTATTCTTGTCCAATTAGGGTTTTTAACCATTCTTGTGCATCCAACAAGTTTGTTTATGTCATTAAATTAATATTTAGGTCATTTTCGTCCTCCCTAGGCATATTCTTGTCCAATTAGGGTTTTTAACCAATCTTGTGCATCCAATAAGTTCATTTGTGTCATTGGATTAACATTTAGGTCATTTTCGTCCTCCCTAGGCATATTCTTGTCCAATTAGGGTTTTTAACCAATCTTGTGCTTCCAATAGGTGTGTTTGTGTCATTGGATGATCAATTAGGTCATTTTCGTCCTCCCTAGGCTTATTCTTGTCCAATTAGGGTTTTTAACCAATCTTGTGCATCCAACAAGTTTGTTTATGTCATTGAATTAATATTTAGGTAATTTTGTCCTCCCTAGGCATATTCTTGTCCAATTAAGGTTTTTAACCAATCTTGTGCATCCAATAGGTGTGTTTGTGTCATTGGATGATCAATTAGGTCATTTTCGTCCTTCCTAGGCTTATTCTTGTCCAATTAGGGTTTTTAACAAATCTTGTGCATCCAATAAGTTCATTTGTGTCATTGGATTAACATTTAGGTCATTTTCGTCTTCCCTATGCATATTCTTGTTCAATTAGGGTTTTTAACCAACCTTGTGCATCCAATAGGTGTGTTTGTGTCATTGGATGATCAATTAGGTCATTTTCGCCCTCCCTAGGCTTATTCTTGTCCAATTAGGGTTTTTAACAAATCTTGTGCATCCAATAAGTTCATTTGTGTCATTGGATCATCAATTAGGTCATTTTTGTCCTCCCTAGGCATATTCTTGTCCAACTAGGGTTTTTAACCAATCTTGTGCATCCAATAGGTGTGTTTGTGTCATTGGATGATCAATTAGGTCATTTTCGTCCTCCCTAGGCATATTCTTGTACAACTAGGGTTTTTAACCAATCTTGTGCATCCAATAAGTTCATTTGTGTCATTGGATGATCAATTAGGTCATTTTCGTCCTCCCTAGGCATATTTTTGTCCAACTAGGGTTTTTAACCAATCATATGCATCCAATAGGTGTGTTTGTGTCATTGGATGATCAATTAGGTCATTTTCGTCCTCCCTAGGCTTATTCTTGTCCAATTAGGGTTTTTAACCAATCTTGTGCATCCAATAGGTGTGTTTGTGTCATTGGATGATCAATTAGGTCATTTTCGTCCTCCCTAGGCTTATTCTTGTCCAATTAGGGTTTTTAACCAATCTTGTGCATCCAATAACTTTGTTTGTGTCATTGAATTAATATTTTGGTCATTTTCGTCCTCCCTAGGCATGTTCTTGTCCAACTAGGGTTTTTAACCAATCTTGTGCATCCAATTGGTGTGTTTGTGTCATTGGATGATCAATTAGGTCATTTTCGTCCTCCCTAGGCTTATTCTTGTCCAATTAGGGTTTTTAACCAATCTTGTGCATCCAATAGGTGTGTTTGTGTCATTGGATGATCAATTAGGTCATTTTCGTCCTCCCTAGGCTTATTCTTGTCCAATAAGGGTTTTTAACCAATCTTGTGCATCCAATAGGTGTGTTTGTTTCATTGGATGATCAATTAGGTCATTTTCGTCCTCCCTAGGCTTATTCTTGTCCAATTAGGGTTTTTAACCAATCTTGTGCATCCAATAGGTGTGTTTGTGTCATTGGATGATCAATTAGGTCATTTTCGTCCTCCCTAGGCTTATTCTTGTCCAATTAGGGTTTTTAACCAATCTTGTGCATCCAATAACTTTGTTTGTGTCATTTATTTAATATTTAGGTCATTTTCGTCCTCCCTAGGGATATTCTTGTCCAATTAGGGTTTTTAACCAATCTTGTGCATCCAATAGGTGTGTTTGTGTCATTGGATGATCAATTAGGTCATTTTCGTCCTCCCTAGGCTTATTCTTGTCCAATTAGGGTTTTTAACCAATCTTGTGCATCCAATAGGTGTGTTTGTGTCATTGGATGATCAATTAGGTCATTTTCGTCCTCCCTAGGCTTATTCTTGTCCAATTAGGGTTTTTAACCAATCTTTTGCATCCAATAGGTGTGTTTGTGTCATTGGATGACCAATTAGGTCATTTTCGTCCTCCCAAGGCATATTCTTGTCCAATTAGGGTTTTTAACCAATCTTGTGCATCCCATAGGTGTGTTTGTGGCAATGGATGATCAATTAGGTCATTTTCGTCCTCCCTAGGCTTATTCTTGTCCAATTAGGGTTTTTAACCAATCTTGTGCATCCAATAGGTGTGTTTGTGTCATTGGATGATCAATTAGGTCATTTTCGTCCTCCCTAGGCTTATTCTTGTCCAATTAGGGTTTTTAACCAATCTTGTGCTTCCAATAAGTGTGTTTGTGTCATTGGATGATCAATTAGGTCATTTTCGTCCTTCCTAGGCATATTCTTGTCCAATTAGGGTTTTTAACCAGTCTTGTGCATCCAATAGGTGTGTTTGTGTCATAGAATGATCAATTAGGCCATTTTAGTCCTCCCAAGGCTTATTCTTGTCCAATTAGGGTTTTTAACCAATCTTGTGCATCCAATAAGTTCATTTGTGTCATTGGATTAACATTTAGGTCATTTTCGTCCTCCCTAGGCATATTCTTGTCCAAATAGGGTTTAACCAATCTTGAGCATCCAATAAGTTGAGTTGTGTCATTGGATTCACATTTAGGTCATTTTCGTCCTCCCTAGGCTTATTCTTGTCCAATTAGGGTTTTAACCAATCTTGTGCATCCAATAGGTGTGTTTGTGTCATTGGATGATCAATTAGGTCATTTTCATCCACCCTAGGCTTATTCTTACCCAATTAGGGTTTTTAACCAATCTTGTGCATCCAATAAGTTGAGTAGTGTCATTGGATTAACATTTAGGTCATTTTTGTCCTCCCTTGGTTTATTCTTGTCCAATTAGGGTTTTTAACCAATCTTGTGCATCCAATAAGTTTGTTTGTGTCATTGGATGATCAATTAGGTCATTTTCGTCCTCCCTAGGCTTATTTTTGTCCAATTAGGGTTTTTAACCAATCTTGTGCATCCAATAAGTTTGTTTATGTCATTGAATTAATATTTAGGTCATTTTCGTCCTCCCTAGGCATATTCTTGTCCAATTAGGGTTTTTAACCAATCTTGTGCATGCAATAGGTGTGTTTGTGTCATTGGATGATCAATTAGGTCATTTTCGTCGTTTGTGTCAATCTTGTGCATCCAATAAGTTCATTTGTGTCATTGGATTAACATTTAGGTCATTTTCGTCCTCCCTAGGCATATTCTTGTCCAATTAGGGTTTTTAACCAATCTTGTCCATCCAATAAGTTCATTTGTGTCGTTGGATTAACATTTAGGTCATTTTCGTCCTCCCTAGGCATATTCTTGTCCAATTAGGGTTTTTAACCAATCTTGTGCTTCCAATAGGTGTGTTTGTGGCAATGGATGATCAATTAGGTCATTTTCGTCCTCCCTAGGCATATTCTTGTCCAATTAGGGTTTTTAACCAATCTTGTGCTTCCAATAGGTGTGTTTGTGTCATTGGATGATCAATTGGGTCATTTTCGTCCTCCCTAGGCTTGTTCTTGTCCAATTAGGGTTTTTAACCAATCTTGTGCATCCAACAAGTTTGTTTATGTCATTGAATTAATATTTAGGTCATTTTCGTCCTCCCTAGGCATATTCTTGTCCAATTAGGGTTTTTTACAAATCTTGTGCATCCAATAAGTTCATTTGTGTCATTGGATGATCAATTAGGTCATTTTCGTCCTCCCTAGGCATATTCTTGTCCAACTATGGTTTTAAACCAATCTTGTGCATCCAATAGGTGTGTTTGTGGCAATGGATGATCAATTAGGTCATTTTCGTCCTTCCTAGGCTTATTCTTGTCCAATTAGGGTTTTTAACCAATCTTGTGCATCCAATAGGTGTGTTTGTGTCATTGGATGATCAATTAGGTCATTTTCGTCCTCCCTAGGCTTATTCTTGCCAAATTAGGGTTTTTAACCAATCTTGTGCATCCAATAAGTTCATTTGTGTCATTGGATTAACATTTAGGTCATTTTCGTCCTCCCTAGGCATATTCTTGTCCAATTAGAGTTTTTAACCAATCTTGTGCATCCAATAGGTGTGTTTGTGTCATTGGATGATCAATTAGGTCATTTTCGTCCTCCCTAGGCTTATTCTTGTCCAATTAGGGTTTTTAACCAATCTTGTGCATCCAATAAGTTCATTTGTGTCATTGGATGAACAATTAGGTCATTTTCGTCCTCCCTAGGCTTATTCTTGTCCAATTAGGGTTTTCAACCAATCTTGTGCAACCAATAACTTTGTTTGTGTCATTGAATTAATATTTAGGTCATTTTCGACCTCCCTAGACATATTCTTGTCCAATTTGGGTTTTTAACCAATCTTGTGCATCCAATAAGTTTGTTTGTGTCATTGAATGATCAATTAGGTCATTTTCGTCTTCCCTAGGCATATTCTTGTCCAATTAGGGTTTTTAACCAATCTTGGGCATCCAATAGGTGTGTTTGTGTCATTGGATGATCAATTAGGTCATTTTCCTCCTCCCTAGGCTTTTTCTTGTCCAATTAGGGTTTTTAACCAATCTTGTGCATCCAATAGGTGTGTTTGTGTCATTGGATGATCAATTAGGTCATTTTCGTCCTCCCTAGGCTTATTCTTGTCCAATTAGGGTTTTTAACCAATCTTGTGCATCCAATAAGTTCATTTGTGTCATTGGATTAACATTTAGGTCATTTTCGTCCTCAATAGGCATATTCTTGTCCAATTAGGGTTTTTAACCAATCTTGTGCATCCAATAGGTGTGTTTGTGGCAATGGATGACCAATTAGGTCATTTTCGTCCTCCCTAGGCTTATTCTTGTCCAATTAGGGTTTTTAACCAATCTTGTGCATCCAATAGGTGTGTTTGTGTCATTGGATGATCAATTAGGTCATTTTCGTCCTCCCTAGGCTTATTCTTGTCCAATTAGGGTTTTTAACCAATCTTGTGCATCCAATAGGTGTGTTTGTGTCATTGGATGATCAATTAGGTCATTTTCGTCCTCCCTAGGCTTATTCTTGACCAAATAGGGTTTTTAACCAATCTTGTGCGTCCAATAGGTGTGTTTGTGTCATTGGATGATCAATTAGGTCATTTTCGTCCTCCCTAGGCATATTCTTGTCCAATTAGGGTTTTTAACCAATCTTGTGCATCCAATAAGTTCATTTGTGTCATTGGATTAACATATAGGTCATTTTCGTCCTCCCTAGGCATATTCTTGTCCAATTAGGGTTTTTAACCAATCTTGTGCATCCAATAAGTTCATTTGTGTTATTGGATTAACATTTAGGTCATTTTCGTCTTCCCTTGGCATATTCTTGTCCAATTAGGGTTTTTAACCAATCTTGTGCATCCAATAGGTGTGGTTGTGTCATTGGATAATCAATTAGGTCATTTTTGTCCTCCCTAGGCTTATTCTTGTCCAATTAGGGTTTTTAACCAATCTTGTGCATCCAATAAGTTTGTTTGTGTCATTGAATTAATATTTAGGTTATTTTGGTCCTCCCTAGGCATATTCTTGTCCAATTAGGGTTTTTAACCAATCTTGTGCATCCAATAGGTGTGTTTGTGTCATTGGATGATCAATTAGGTCATTTTCGTCCTCCCTAGGCTTATTCTTGTCCAATTAGGGTTTTTAACCAATCTTGTGCATCCAATAACTTTGTTTGTGTCCTTGAATTAATATTTAGGTCATTTTCGTCCTCCCTAGGCATATTCTTGTCCAATTAGGGTTTTTACACCAATCTTGGGCTTCCAATAGGTGTGTTTGTGTCATTGGATGATCAATTAGGTCATTTTCGTCCTCCCTAGGCTTATTCTTGTCCAATTAGGGTTTTTAACCAATCTTGTGCATCCAATAGGTGTGTTTGTGTCATTGGATGATCAATTAGGTCATTTTCGTCCTCCCTAGGCTTATTCTTGTCCAATTAGGGTTTTTAACCAATCTTGTGCATCCAATAAGTTTGTTTGTGTCATTGAATTATATTTAGGACATTTTCGTCCTCCCTAGGCATATTCTTTTCCAATTAGGGTTTTTAACCAATCTTGTGCATCCAATAGGTGTGTTTGCGGCAATGGATGATCAATTAAGTCATTTTCGTCCTCCCTAGGCTTATTCTTGTCCAATTAGGGTTTTTAACCAATCTTGTGCATCCAATAGGTGTGTTTGTGTCATTGGATGATCAATTAGGTCATTTTCGTCCTCCCTAGGCTTATTCTTGTCCAATTAGGGTTTTTAACCAATCTTGTGCATCCAATAGGTGTGTTTTTGTCATTGGATTATCAATTAGGTCATTTTCGTCCTCCCTAGGCATATTCTTGTCCAATTAGGGTTTTTAACCAATCTTGTGCATCCAATAGGTGTGTTTGTGTCATTGGATGATCAATTAGGTCATTTTCGCCCTCCCTAGGCTTATTCTTGTCCAAATTGGGTTTTTAACCAATCTTGTGCATCCAATAACTTTGTTTGTGTCATTGAATTAATATTTAGGTCATTTTCGTCCTCCCTAGGCTTATTCTTGTCCAATTAGGGTTTTTAACCAATCTTGTGCATCCAATAAGTGTGTTTGTGTCATTGGATGATCAATTAGGTCATTTTCGTCCTCCCTAGGCATATTCTTGTCCAACTAGGGTTTTAAACCAATCTTGTGCATCCAATAAGTGTGTTTGTGTCATTGGATGATCAATTAGGTCATTTTCGTCCTCTCTAGTCTTTTTCTTGTCCAATTAGGGTTTTTAACCAATCTTGTGCATCCAATAGGTGTGTTTGTGTCATTGGATGATCAATTAGGTCATTTTCGTCCTCCCTAGGCTTATTCTTGTCCAATTAGGGTTTTTAACCAATCTTGTGCATCCAATAGGTGTGTTTGTGTCATTGGATGATCAATTAGGTCATTTTCGTCCTCCCTAGGCTTATTCTTGTCCAATTAGGGTTTTTAACCAATCTTGTGCATCCAATAAGTTCATTTGTGTCATTGGATGATCAATTAGGTCATTTTCGTCCTTCCTAGGCATATTCTTGATCAACTAGGGTTTTAAACCAATCTTGTGCATCCAATAGGTGTGTTTGTGTCATTGGATGATCAATTAGGTCATTTTCGTCCTCCCTAGGCTTATTCTTGTCCAATTAGGGTTTTTAACCAATCTTGTGCATCCAATAGGTGTGTTTGTGTCATTGGATGATCAATTAGGTCATTTTCGTCCTCCCTAGGCTTATTCTTGTCCAATTAGGGTTTTTAACCAATCTTGTGCATCCAATAGGTGTGTTTGTGTCATTGGATGATCAATTAGGTCATTTTCGTCCTCCCTAGGCTTATTCTTGTCCAATTAGGGTTTTTAACCAATCTTGTGCATCCAATAGGTGTGTTTGTGTCATTGGATGATCAATTAGGTCATTTTCGTCCTTTCTATGCTTATTTTTGTCCAATTAGGGTTTTTAAGCAATCTTGTGCATCCAATAAGTTCATTTGTGTCATTGGATGATCAATTAGGTCATTTTCGTCCTCCCTAGGCATATTCTTGTCCAACTAGGGTTTCTAACCAATCTTGTGCTTCCAATAGATGTGTTTGTGTCATTGGATGATCAATTAGGTCATTTTCGTCCTCCCTAGGCTTATTCTTGTCCAATTAGGGTTTTTAACCAATCTTGTGCATCCAATAGGTGTGTTTGTGTCATTGGATGATCAATTAGGTCATTTTCGTCCTCCCTAGGCTTATTCTTGTCCAATTAGGGTTTTTAACCAATCTTGTGCATCCAATAGGTGTGTTTGTGTCATTGGATGATCAATTAGGTCATTTTCGTCCTCCCTAGGCTTATTCTTGTCCATTTAGGGTTTTTAACCAATCTTGTGCATCCAATAACTTTGTTTGTGTCATTGAATTAATATTTAGGTCATTTTCGTCCACCCTAGGCATATTCTTGTCCAATTAGGGTTTTTAACCAATCTTGTGCATCCAATAGGTGTGTTTGTGTCATTGGATGATCAATTAGGTCATTTTTGTCCTCCCTAGGCTTATTCTTGTCCAATTAGGGTTTTTAACAAATCTTGTGCATCCAATAGGTGTGTTAGTGTCATTGGATGATCAATTAGGTCATTTTCGTCCTCCCTAGGCTTATTCTTGTCCAATTAGGGTTTTTAACCAATCTTGTGCATCCAATAACTTTGATTGTGTCATTGAATTAATATTTAGGTCATTTTCGTCCTCCCTAGGCATATTCTTGTCCAATTAGGGTTTTTAACCAATCTTGTGCATCCAATAGGTGTGTTTGTGTCATTGGATGATCAATTAGGTCATTTTCGTCCTCCCTAGGCTTATTGTTGCCCAATTAGGGTTTTTAACCAATCTTGTGCATCCAATAAGTTCATTTGTGTCATTGGATTAACATTTAGGTCATTTTCGTCCTCCATAGGCATATTCTTGTCCAATTAGGGTTTTTAACCATTCTTGTGCTTCCAATAGGTGTGTTTGTGTCATTGGATGATCAATTAGGTCATTTTCTTCCTCACTAGGCTTATTCTTGTCCAATAAGGGTTTTTAACCAATCTTGTGCATCCAACAGGTGCGTTTGTGTCATTGGATGATCAATTAGGTCATTTTCGTCCTCCCTAGGCTTATTCTTGTCCAATTAGGGTTTTTAACCAATCTTGTGCATCCAATAACTTTGTTTGTGTCATTGAATTAATATTTAGGTCATTTTCGTCCTCCCTAGGCATATTCTTGTCCAATTAGGGTTTTTAACCAATCTTGTGCATCCAATA
>JBBPBR010000738.1:0-15864 GCA_037974775.1 Cicer pinnatifidum
CATTTAGGTCATTTTCGTCCTCCCTAGGCTTATTCTTGTCCAATTAGGGTTTTTAACCAATCTTGTGCATCCAATAAGTTCATTTGTGTCATTGGATTAACATTTAGGTCATTTTCGTCCTCCCTAGGCATATTCTTGTCCAATTATGGTTTTTAACCAATCTTGTGCATCCAATAGGTGTGTTTGTGTCATTGGATGATCAATTAGGTTATTTTCGTCCTCCTTAGCCTTATTCTTGTCCAATTAGGGTTTTTAACCGATCGTGTGCATCCAATAGGTGTGTTTGTGTCATTGGATGATCAATTAGGTAATTTTCGTCCTCCCTAGGCATATTCTTGTCCAATTAGGGTTTTTAACCAATCTTGTGCATCCAATTGGTGTGTTTGTGTCATTGGATGATCAATTAGGTCATTTTCGTCATCCCTAGGCTTATTCTTGTCCAATTAGGGTTTTTAACCAATCTTGTGCATCAAATAGGTGTGTTTGTGTCATTGGATGATCAATTAGGTCATTTTCGTCCTCCTTAGGATTATCCTTGTCCAATTAGGGTTTTTAACCAATGTTGTGCATCCAATAAGTTCGTTTTTGTCATTGAATTAACATTTAGGTCATATTCGTCCTCCCTAGGCATATTCTTGTCCAATTAGGGTTTTTAACCAATCTTGTGCATCCAATAGGTGTGTTTGTGTCATTGGATGATCAATTAGGTCATTTTCGTACTCCCTAGGCTTATTCTTGTCCAATTAGGGTTTTTAACCAATCTTGTGCTTCCAATAGGTGTGTTTGTGTCATTGGATGATCAATTAGGTCATTTTCGTCCTCCCTAGGCATATTCTTGTCCAATTAGGGTTTTTAACCAATCTTGTGCATCCAATAGGTGTGTTTGTGGCAATGGCTGATCAATTAGGTCATTTTCGTCCTCCCTAAGCTTATTCTTGTCCAATTAGGGTTTTAAACCAATCTAGTGCATCCAATAGGTGTGTTTTTGTCATTGGATGACCAATTAGGTCATTTTCGTCCTCCCTAGGCTTATTCTTCCCCAATTAGGGTTTTTAACCAATCTTGTGCATCCAATAAGTTCATTTGTGTCATTGGATTAACATTTAGGTCATTTTCGTCCTCCCTAGGCATATTCTTGTCCAATTAGGGTTTTTAACCAATCTTGTGCTTCCAATAGGTGTGTTTGTGTCATTGGATGATCACTTAGGTCATTTTCGTCCTCACTAGGCTTATTCTTGTCCAATTAGGGTTTTTAACCAATCTTGTGCATCCAATAGGTGTGTTTGTGTCAATGGATGATCAATTAGGTCATTTTCGTCCTCCCTAGGCTTATTCTTGTCCAATTAGGGTTTTTAACCAATCTTGTGCATACAATAAGTTCATTTGTGTCATTGGATGATCAATTAGGTCATTTTCGTCCTCCCTAGGCATATTCTTGTCCAACTAGGGTTTTAAACCAATCTTGTGCATCCAATAGGTGTGTTTGTGTCATTGGATGATCAATTAGGTCATTTTCGTCCTCCCTAGGCTTATTCTTGTCCAATTAGGGTTTTTAACCAATCTTGTGCATCCAATAGGTGTGTTTGTGTCATTGGATGATCAATTAGGTCATTTTCGTCCTCCCTAGGCTTATTCTTGTCCAATTAGGGTTTTTAACCAATCTTGTGCATCCAATAGGTGTGTTTGTGTCATTGGATGATCAATTAGGTCATTTTCTTCCTCCCTAGGCTTATTCTTGTCCAATTAAGGTTTTTAACCAATCTTGTGCATCCAATAACTTTGATTGTGTCATTGAATTAATATTTAGGTCATTTTCGTCCTCCCTAGGCATATTCTTGTCCAATTAGGGTTTTTAACCAATCTTGTGCATCCAATAGGTGTGTTTGTGTCATTGGATGATCAATTAGGTCATTTTCGTCCTCCCTAGGCTTATTGTTGTCCAATTAGGGTTTTTAACCAATCTTGTGCATCCAATAGGTGAGTTTGTGTCATTGGATGATCAATTAGGTCATTTTCGTCCTCCCTAGGCTTATTCTTGCCCAATTAGGGTTTTTAACCAATCTTGTGCATCCAATAAGTTCATTTGTGTCATTGGATTAACATTTAGGTCATTTTCGTCCTCCCTAGGCATATTCTTGTCCAATTAGGGTTTTTAACCAATCTTGTGCTTCCAATAGGTGTGTGTGTGTCATTGGATGATCACTTAGGTCATTTTCGTCCTCCCTAGGCTTATTCTTGTCCAATTAGGGTTTTTAACCATTCTTGTGCATCCAACAAGTTTGTTTATGTCATTAAATTAATATTTAGGTCATTTTCGTCCTCCCTAGGCATATTCTTGTCCAATTAGGGTTTTTAACCAATCTTGTGCATCCAATAAGTTCATTTGTGTCATTGGATTAACATTTAGGTCATTTTCGTCCTCCCTAGGCATATTCTTGTCCAATTAGGGTTTTTAACCAATCTTGTGCATTTAATAAGTTGAGTTGTGTCATTGGATTAACATTTAGGTCATTTTCGTTCTCCCTAGGCTTATTCTTGTCCAATTAGGGTTTTTAACCAATCTTGTGCATCCAATAAGTTCATTTGTGTCATTGGATTAACATTTAGGTCATATCCATCCTCCCTAGGCTTATTCTTGTCCAATTAGGGTTTTTAACCAATCTTGTGCATCCAATAGGTGTGTTTGTGTCATTGGATGATCAATTAGGTCATTTTCGTCCTCCCTAGGCTTATTCTTGTCCAATTAGGGTTTTTAACCAATCTTGTGCATCCAATAAGTTCATTTGTGTCATTGGATTAACATTTAGGTCATTTTCGTCCTCAATAGGCATATTCTTGTCCAATTAGGGTTTTTAACCAATCTTGTGCATCCAATAGGTGTGTTTGTGGCAATGGATGACCAATTAGGTCATTTTCGTCCTCCCTAGGCTTATTCTTGTCCAATTAGGGTTTTTAACCAATCTTGTGCATCCAATAGGTGTGTTTGTGTCATTGGATGATCAATTAGGTCATTTTCGTCCTCCCTAGGCTTATTCTTGTCCAATTAGGGTTTTTAACCAATCTTGTGCATCCAATAGGTGTGTTTGTGTCATTGGATGATCAATTAGGTCATTTTCATCCTCTTTAGGCTTATTCTTGTCCAATTAGGTTTTTTAACCAATCTTGTGCATCCGATAAGTATGTTTGTGTCATTGAATTAATATTTAGATCATTTTCGTCCTCCCTAGGCATATTCTTGTCCAATTAGGGTTTTTAACCAATCTTGTGCATCCAATAGGTGTGTTTGTGTCATTGGATGATCAATTAGGTCATTTTCGTCCTCCCTAGGCTTATTCTTGTCCAATTAGGGTTTTAAACCAATCTTGTGCATCCAATAATTTTGTTTGTGTCATTGAATTAATATTTAGCTCATTTTCGTCCTCCCTAAGCATATTCTTGTCCAATTAGGGTTTTTAACCAATGTTGTGCATCCAATAGGTGTGTTTGTGGCATTGGATGATCAATTAGGTCATTTTCGTCCTCCCTAGGCTTATTCTTGTCCAATTAGGGTTTTTAACCAATCTTGTGCATCCAATAAGTTCATTTGTGTCATTGGATTAACATTTAGGTCATTTTCGTCCTCCCTAGGCATATTCTTGTCCAATTAGGGTTTTTAACCAATCTTGTGCTTCCAATAGGTGTGTTTGAGTCATTGGATGATCAATTAGGTCATTTTCGTCCTCCCTAGGCTTATTCTTGTCCAATTAGGGTTTTTAACCAATCTTGTGCTTTCAATAAGTGTGTTTGTGTCATTGGATGATCAATTAGGTCATTTTCGTCCTCCCTAGGCTTATTCTTGTCCAATTAGGGTTTTTAACCAATCTTGTGCTTCCAATAGGTGTGTTTGTGTCATTGGATGATCAATTAGGTCATTTTCGTCCTCCCTAGGCTTATTCTTGTCCAATTAGGGGTTTTAACCAATCTTGTGCATCCAATAAGTTCATTTGTGTCATTGGATGATCAATTAGGGCATTTTCGTCCTCCCTAGGCATATTCTTGTCCAACTAGGGTTTTAAACCAATCTTGTGCATCCAATAGGTGTGTTGGTGTCTTTGGATGATCAATTAGGTCATTTTCGCCCTCCCTAGGCTTATTCTTGTCCAATTAGGGTTTTTAACCAATCTTGTGCATCCAATAAGTTCATTTGTGTCATTGGATTAACATTTAGGTCATTTTCGTCCTCCCTAGGCATATTCTTGTCCAATTAGGGTTTTTAACCAATCTTGTGCTTCCAATAGGTGTGTTTGTGTCATTGGATGATCAATTAGGTCATTTTCGTCCTCCCTAGGCTTGTTCTTGTCCAATTAGGGTTTTTAACAAATCTTGTGCATCCAACAAGTTTGTTTATGTCATTGAATTAATATTTAGGTCATTTTCGTCCTCCCTAGGCATATTCTTGTCCAATTAGGGTTTTTAACCAATCTTGTGCATGCAATAGGTGTGTTTGTGTCATTGGATGATCAATTAGGTCATTTTCGTCGTTTGTGTCAATCTTGTGCATCCAATAAGTTCATTTGTGTCATTGGATTAACATTTAGGTCATTTTCGTCCTCCCTAGGCATATTCTTGTCCAATTAGGGTTTTTAACCAATCTTGTCCATCCAATAAGTTCATTTGTGTCGTTGGATTAACATTTAGGTCATTTTCGTCCTCCCTAGGCATATTCTTGTCCAATTAGGGTTTTTAACCAATCTTGTGCTTCCAATAGGTGTGTTTGTGGCAATGGATGATCAATTAGGTCATTTTCGTCCTCCCTAGGCATATTCTTGTCCAATTAGGGTTTTTAACCAATCTTGTGCTTCCAATAGGTGTGTTTGTGTCATTGGATGATCAATTGGGTCATTTTCGTCCTCCCTAGGCTTGTTCTTGTCCAATTAGGGTTTTTAACCAATCTTGTGCATCCAACAAGTTTGTTTATGTCATTGAATTAATATTTAGGTCATTTTCGTCCTCCCTAGGCATATTCTTGTCCAATTAGGGTTTTTTACAAATCTTGTGCATCCAATAAGTTCATTTGTGTCATTGGATGATCAATTAGGTCATTTTCGTCCTCCCTAGGCATATTCTTGTCCAACTATGGTTTTAAACCAATCTTGTGCATCCAATAGGTGTGTTTGTGGCAATGGATGATCAATTAGGTCATTTTCGTCCTTCCTAGGCTTATTCTTGTCCAATTAGGGTTTTTAACCAATCTTGTGCATCCAATAGGTGTGTTTGTGTCATTGGATGATCAATTAGGTCATTTTCGTCCTCCCTAGGCTTATTCTTGCCAAATTAGGGTTTTTAACCAATCTTGTGCATCCAATAAGTTCATTTGTGTCATTGGATTAACATTTAGGTCATTTTCGTCCTCCCTAGGCATATTCTTGTCCAATTAGAGTTTTTAACCAATCTTGTGCATCCAATAGGTGTGTTTGTGTCATTGGATGATCAATTAGGTCATTTTTGTCCTTTCTGTGCTTATTCTTGTCCAATTTGGGTTTTTAACCAATCTTGTGCATCCAATAGGTGTGTTTGTGTCATTGGATGATCAATTAGGTCATTTTCGTCCTCCCTAGGCTTATTCTTGTCCAATTAGGGTTTTTAACCAATCTTGTGCATCCAATAGGTGTGTTTGTGTCATTGGATGATCAATTAGGTCATTTTCGTCCTCCCTTGACTTATTCTTGTCCAATTAGGGTTTTTAACCGATCTTGGGCATCCAATAGGTGTGTTTGTGTCATTGGATGATCAATTAGGTCATTTTCGTCCTCCCTAGGCTTATTCTTGTCCAATTAGGGTTTTTAACTAATCTTGTGCATCCAATAAGTTCATTTGTGTCATTGGATGATCAATTAGGTCATTTTCGTCTTCCCTAGGCATATTCTTGTCTAACTAGGGTTTTTAACCAATCTTGTGCATCCAATAGGTGTGTTTGTGTCATTGGATGATCAATTAGGTCATTTTCGTCCTCCCTAGGCTTATTCTTGTCCAATTAGGGTTTTTAACCAATCTTGTGCATCCAATAGGTGTGTTTGTGTCATTGGATGATCAATTAGGTCATTTTCGGCCTCCCGAGGCTTATTCTTGTCCAATTAGGGTTTTTAACCAATCTTGTGCATCCAATAGGTGTGTTTGTGTCATTGGATGATCAATTAGGTCATTTTCGTCCTCCCTAGGCTTATTCTTGTCCAATTAGGGTTTTTAACCAATCTTGTGTTTCCCATAGGTGTGTTTGTGTCATTGGATGATCAATTAGGTCATTTTCGTCCTCCCTAGGCTTATTCTTGTCCAATTAGGGTTTTTAACCAATCTTGTGCATCCAATAGGTGTGTTTGTGTCATTGGATGATCAATTAGGTCATTTTGGTCCTCCCTAGGCATATTCTTGTCCAATTAGGATTTTTAACCAATCTTGTGCATCCAATAGGTGTGTTTGTGTCATTGGATGATCAATTAGGTCATTTTCGTCCTCCCTAGGCTTATTCTTGTCCAATTAGGGTTTTTAACCAATCTTGTGCATCTAATAGGGGTGTTTGTGTCATTGGATGATCAATTAGGTCATTTTCGTCCTCCCTAGGCTTATTCTTGTCCAATTAGGGTTTTTAACCAATCTTGTGCATCCAATAGGTGTGTTTGTGTCATTGGATGATCAATTAGGTCATTTTCGTCCTCCCTAGGCTTATTCTTGTCCAATTAGGGTTTTTAACCAATCTTGTGCATCCAATAGGTGTGTTTGTGTCATTGGATGATCAATTAGTTCATTTTTGTCCTCCCTAGGCTTATTCTTGTCCAATTAGGGTTTCTAACCAATCTTGTGCATCCAATAGGTGTGTTTGTGTCATTGGATGATCAATTAGGTCATTTTCGTCCTCCCTAGGCTTATTCTTGTCCAATTAGGGTTTTTAACCAATCTTGTGCATCCAATAGGTGTGTTTGTGTCATTGGATGATCAATTAGGTCATTTTTCGTCCTCCCTAAGCTTATTCTTGTCCAATTAGGGTTTTTAACCAATCTTATGCATCCAATAGGTGTGTTTGTGTCATTGGATGATCAATTAGGTCATTTTCGTCCTCCCTAGGCTTATTCTTGTCCAATTAGGGTTTTTAACCAATCTTGTGCATCCAATAGGTGTGTTTGTGTCATTGGATGATCAATTAGGTCATTTTCGTCCTCCCTAGGCTTATTCTTGTCCAATTAGGGTTTTTAACCAATCTTGTGCATCCAATAGGTGTGTTTGTGTCATTGGATGATCAATTAGGTCATTTTCGTCCTTTCTATGCTTATTTTTGTCCAATTAGGGTTTTTAAGCAATCTTGTGCATCCAATAAGTTCATTTGTGTCATTGGATGATCAATTAGGTCATTTTCGTCCTCCCTAGGCATATTCTTGTCCAACTAGGGTTTCTAACCAATCTTGTGCTTCCAATAGATGTGTTTGTGTCATTGGATGATCAATTAGGTCATTTTCGTCCTCCCTAGGCTTATTCTTGTCCAATTAGGGTTTTTAACCAATCTTGTGCATCCAATAGGTGTGTTTGTGTCATTGGATGATCAATTAGGTCATTTTCGTCCTCCCTAGGCTTATTCTTGTCCAATTAGGGTTTTTAACCAATCTTGTGCATCCAATAGGTGTGTTTGTGTCATTGGATGATCAATTAGGTCATTTTCGTCCTCCCTAGGCTTATTCTATCCAATAAGTTCATTTGTGTCATTGGATGATCAATTAGGTCATTTTCGTCCTCCTTAGGCATATTCTTGTCCAACTAGGGTTTTTAACCAATCTTGTGCATCCAATAAGTTCATTTGTGTCATTGGATGATCAATTAGGTCATTTTCGTCCTCCCTAGGCATATTCTTGTCCAACTAGGGTTTTTAACCAATCTTGTGCATCCAATAGGTGTGTTTGTGTCATTGGATGATCAATTAGGTCATTTTCGTCCTCCCTAGGCTTATTCTTGTCCAATTAGGGTTTTTAACCAATCTTGTGCATCCAATAGGTGTGTTTGTGTCATTGGATGATCAATTAGGTCATTTTCGTCCTCCCTAGGCTTATTCTATCCAATAAGTTCATTTATGTCATTGGATGATCAATTAGGTCATTTTCGTCCTCCTTAGGCATATTCTTGTCCAACTAGGGTTTTTAACCAATCTTGTGCATCCAATAAGTTCATTTGTGTCATTGGATGATCAATTAGGTCATTTTCGTCCTCCCTAGGCATATTCTTGTCCAACTAGGGTTTTAAACCAATCTTGTGCATCTAATAGTTGTGTTTGTGTCATTGGATGATCAATTAGGTCATTTTCGTCCTCCCTAGGCTTATTCTTGTCCAATTAGGGTTTTTAACCAATCTTGTGCATCCAATAGGTGTGTTTGTGTCATTGGATGATCAATTAGGTCATTTTCGTCCTCCCTAGGCTTATTCTTGTCCAATTAGGGTTTTTAACCAATCTTGTGCATCCAATAACTTTGTTTGTGTGATTGAATTAATATTTAGGTCATTTTCGTCCTCCCTAGGCATATTCTTGTCCAATTAGGGTTTTTAACCAATCTTGTACATCCAATAGGTGTGTTTGTGTCATTGGATGATCAATTAGGTCATTTTCGTCCTCCCTAGGCTTATTCTTGTCCAATTAGGGTTTTTAACCAATCTTGTGCATCCAATAACTTTGTTTGTGTAATTGAATTAATATTTAGGTCATTTTCCTCCTCCCTAGGCATATTCTTGTCTAATTAGGGTTTTTAACCAATCTTGTGCATCTAATAGGTGTGTTTGTGTCATTGGATGATCAATTAGGTCATTTTCGTCCTCCCTAGGCTTATTCTTGTCCAATTAGGGTTTTTAACCAATCTTGTGCATCCAATAGGTGTGTTTGTGTCATTGGATGATCAATTAGGTCATTTTCGTCCTCCCTAGGCTTATTCTTGTCCAATTAGGGTTTTTAACCAATCTTGTGCATCCAATAAGTTCATTTGTGTCATTGGATTAACATTTAGGTCATTTTCGTCCTCCCTAGGCATATTCTTGTCCAATTTGGGTATTTAACCAATCTTGTGCATCCAATAGGTGTGTTTGTGTCATTGGATGATCAATTAGGTAATTTTCGTCCTCCTTAGGCATATTCTTGTCCAATTAGGGTTTTTAACCAATCTTGTGCATCCAATAAGTTCATTTGTGTCATTGGATGATCAATTAGGTCATTTTCGTCCTCCCTAGGCATATTCTTGTCCAACTAGGGTTTTTAACCAATCTTGTGCATCCAATAGGTGTGTTTGTGTCATTGGATGATCAATTAGGTCATTTTCGTCCTGCCTAGGCTTATTCTTGTCCAATTAGGATTTTTAACCAATCTTGTGCATCCAATAAGTTGAGTTGTGTCATTGGATTAACATTTATGTCATTTTCGTTATCCTTAGGCTTATTCTTGTCCAATTAGGGTTTTTAACCAATCTTGTGCATCCAATAAGTTCATTTGTGTTATTGGATTAACATTTAGGTCATATTCGTCCTCCCTAGGCATATTCTTGTCCAATTAGGGTTTTTAACCAATCTTGTGCATCCAATAGCTGTGTTTGTGTCATTGGATGATCAATTAGGTCATTTTCGTCCTCCCTAGGCATATTCTTGTCCAATTAGGGTTTTTAACCAATCTTGTGCATCCAATAGGTGTGTTTGTGGCAATGGATGATCAATTAGGTTATTTTCGTCCTCCCTAGGCATATTCTTGTCCAATTAGGGTTTTTAACCAATCTTGTGCATCCAATTGGTGTGTTTGTGTCATTGGATGATCAATTAGGTCATTTTCGTCATCCCTAGGCTTATTCTTGTCCAATTAGGGTTTTTAACCAATCTTGTGCATCCAATAGGTGTGTTTGTGTCATTGGATGATCAATTAGGTCATTCTCGTCCTCCTTAGGATTATCCTTGTTTAATTAGGGTTTTTAACCAATGTTGTGCGTCCAATAAGTTCGTTTTTGTCATTGAATTAACATTTAGGTCATATTCGTCCTCCCTAGGCATATTCTTGTCCAATTAGGGTTTTTAACCAATCTTGTGCACCCAATAGGTGTGTTTGTGTCATTGGATGATCAATTAGGTCATTTTCGTCCTCCCTAGGCTTATTCTTGTCCAATTAGGATTTTTAACCAATCTTGTGCATCCAATAAGTTCATTTGTGTCATTGGATTAACATTTAGGTCATTTTCGTCCTCCCTAGGCATATTCTTGTCCAATTAGGGTTTTTAACCTATCTTGTGCTTCCAATAGGTGTGTTTGTGTCATTAGATGATCAATTAGGTCATTTTCGTCCTCCCTAGGATTATTCTTGTCCAATTAGGGTTTTTAACCGATCGTGTGCATCCAATAGGTGTGTTTGTGTCATTGGATGATCAATTAGGTAATTTTCGTCCTCCCTAGGCATATTCTTGTCCAATTATGGTTTTTAACCAATCTTGTGCATCCAATTGGTGTGTTTGTGTCATTGGATGATCAATTAGGTCATTTTCGTCATCCCTAGGCTTATTCTTGTCCAATTAGGGTTTTTAACCAATCTTGTGCATCCAATAGGTGTGTTTGTGTCATTGGATGATCAATTAGGTCATTTTCGTCCTCCCTAGGCTTATTCTTGCTCAATTAGGGTTTTTAACCAATCTTGTGCATCCAATAAGTTGAGTTGTGTCATTGGATTAGCATTTAGGTCATTTTCGTCCTCCCTAGGCTTATTCTTGTCCAATTAGGGTTTTTAACCAATGTTGTGCATCCAATAAGTTCGTTTTTGTCATTGAATTAACATTTAGGTCATATTCGTCCTCCCTAGGCATATTCTTGTCCAATTAGGGTTTTTAACCAATCTTGTGCATCCAATAGGTGTGTTTGTGTCATTGGATGATCAATTAGGTCATTTTCGTACTCCCTAGGCTTATTCTGGTCCAATTAGGGTTTTTAACCAATCTTGTGCTTCCAATAGGTGTGTTTGTGTCATTGGATGATCAATTAGGTCATTTTCGTCCTCCCTAGGCATATTCTTGTCCAATTAGGGTTTTTAACCAATCTTGTGCATCCAATAGGTGTGTTTGTGGCAATGGATGATCAATTAGGTTATTTTCGTCCTCCCTAGGCATATTCTTGTCCAATTAGGGTTTTTAACCAATCTTGTGCATCCAATAGGTGTGTTTGTGTCATTGGATGATCAATTAGGTCATTTTCGTCCTCCCTAAGCTTATTCTTGTCCAATTAGGGTTTTTATCAAATCTTGTGCATCCAATAAGTTCATTTGTGTCATTGGATGATCAATTAGGTCATTTTCGTCCTCCCTAGGCATATTCTTGTCCAATTAGGGTTTTTAACCAATCTTGTGCATCCAATAGGTGTGTTTGTGTCATTGGATGATCAATTAGGTCATTTTCGTCCACCATAGACTTATTCTTGTCCAATTAGTGTTTTTAACCAATCTTGTGCATCCAATAGGTGTGTTTGTGTCATTGGATGATCAATTAGGTCATTTTCGTCCTCCCTAGGCTTATTCTTGTCCAATTAGGGTTTTTAACCAATCTTGTGCATCCAATAAGTTTGTATATGTCATTGAATTAATATTTAGGTCATTTACGTCCTCCCTAGGCATATTCTTGTCCAATTAGGGTTTTTGACCAATCTTGTGCATCCAATAGGTGTGTTTGTGTCATTGGATGATCAATTAGGTCATTTTCGTCCTCCCTAGGCTTATTCTTGTCCAATTAGGATTTTTAACCAATCTTGTGCATCCAATAAGTTCATTTGTGTCATTGGATTAACATTTAGGTCATTTTCGTCCTCCCTAAGCATATTCTTGTCCAATTAGCGTTTTTAACCAATCTTGTGCATCCAATAGGTGTGTTTGTGTCATTGGATGATCAATTAGGTCATTTTCGTCCTCCCTAGGCTTATTCTTGTCCAATTAGGGTTTTTAACTAATCTTGTGCATCCAATAAGTTCATTGGTGTCATTGGATGATCAATTAGGTCATTTTCGTCCTCCCTAGGCATATTCTTGTCCAATTAGGGTTTTTAACCAATCTTGTGCATCCAATAGGTGTGTTTGTGTCATTGGATGATCAATTAGGTCATTTTCGTCCTCCCTAGGCTTATTCTTGTCCAATTAGGATTTTTAACCAATCTTGTGCATCCAATAAGTTCATTAGTGTCATTGGATGATCAATTAGGTCATTTTCGTCCTCCCAAGGCATGTTCTTGTCCAACTAGGGTTTTTAACCAATCTTGTGCATCCAATAGGTGTGTTTGTGTCATTGGATGATCAATTAGGTCATTTTCGTCCTCCCTAGGCATATTCTTGTCCAGTTAGGGTTTTTAACCAATCTTGTGCATCCAATAGGTGTGTTTGTGTCATTGGATGATCAATTAGGTCATTTTCGTCCTCCCTAGGCTTCTTCTTGTCCAATTAGGGTTTTTAACCAATCTTGTGCATCCAATAGGTGTGTTTGTGTCATTGGATGATCAATTAGGTCATTTTCGTCCTCCCTAGGCTTATTCTTGTCCAATTAGGATTTTTAACCAATCTTGTGCATCCAATAAGTTCATTTGTGTCATTGGATGATCAATTAGGTCATTTTCGTCCTCCCTAGGCATATTCTTGTCAACCTAGGGTTTTTAACCAATCTTGTGCATCCAATAGGTGTGTTTGTGTCATTGGATGATCAATTAGGTCATTTTCGTCCTCCCTAGGCTTATTCTTGTCCAATTAGGGTTTTTAACCAATCTTGTGCATCCAATAGCTGTGTTTGTGTCATTGGATGATCAATTAGGTTATTTTCGTCCTCCCTAGGCATATTCTTGTCCAATTAGGGTTTTTAACCAATCTTGTACATCCAATAGGTGTGTTTGTGTCATTGGATGATCAATTAGGTCATTTTCGTCCTCCCTAGGCTTATTCTTGTCCAATTAGGATTTTTAACCAATCTTGTGCATCCAATAAGTTCATTTGTGTCATTGGATTAACATTTAGGTCATTTTCGTCCTCCCTAGGCATATTCTTGTCCAATTAGGGTTTTTAACCAATCTTGTGCATCCAATAGGTGTGTTTGTGTCATTGAATATTCAATTAGGTCAATTTGATCCTCCCTAGGCTTATTCTTGTCCAATTAGGGTTTTTAACCAATCTTGTGCATCCAATAAGTTCATTTGTGTCATTGGATTAACATTTAGGTCATTTTCGTCCTCCTTAGGCATATTCTTGTTCAATTAGGGTTTTTAACCAATCTTGTGCATCCAATAGGTTTGTTTTTGTCATTGGATGATCAATTAGGTCATTTTCGTCCTCCCTAGGCTTATTCTTGTCCAATTAGGGTTTTTAACCAATCTTGTGCATCCAATAAGTTCATTTGTGTCATTGGATTAACATTTAGGTCATTTTCGTCCTCCCTAGGCATATTCTTGTCCAATTAGGGTTTTTAACCAATCTTGTGCTTCCAATAGGTGTGTTTGTGACATTGGATGATCAATTAAGTCATTTTCGTCCTCCCTAGGCTTATTCTTGTCCAATTAGGGTTTTTAACCAATCTTTTGCATCCAATAAGTTTGTTTATGTCATTGAATTAATATTTAGGTCATTTTCGTCCTCCCTAGGCATATTCTTGTCCAATTAGGGTTTTTAACCAATATTGTGCATCCAATAGGTGTGTTTGTGTCATTGAATGATCAATTAGGTCATTTTCGTCCTCCCTAGGCTTATTCTTGTCCAATTAGGGTTTTTAACCAATCTTGTGCATCCAATAAGTTCATTTGTGTCATTGGATTAACATTTAGGTCATTTTCGTCCTCCCTAGGCATATTCTTGTCCAATTAGGGTTTTTAACCAATCTTGTGCTTCCAATAGGTGTGTTTGTGTCATTGGATGATCACTTAGGTCATTTTCGTCCTCACTAGGCTTATTCTTGTCCAATTAGGGTTTTTAACCAATCTTGTGCATCCAATAGGTTTGTTTGTGTCATTGGATGATCAATTAGGTCATTTTCGTCCTCCCTAGGCTTATTCTTGTCCAATTAGGGTTTTTAACCAATGTTGTGCATCCAATAGGTGTGTTTGTGTCATTGGATGATCAATTAGGTCATTTTCGTCCTCCCTAGGCTTATTCTTGTCCAATTAGGATTTTTAACCAATCTTGTGCATCCAATAAGTTCATTTGTGTCATTGGATTAACATTTAGGTCATTTTCGTCCTCCCTAGGCATATTCTTGTCCAATTAGGGTTTTTAACCAATCTTGTGCATCCAATAGGTGTGTTTGTGTCATTGGATGATCAATTAGGTCATTTTCGTCCTCCCTAGGCTTATTCTTGTCCAATTAGGGTTTTTAACCAATCTTGTGCATCCAATAAGTTCATTTGTGTAATTGGATGATCAATTAGGTCATTTTCGTCCTCCCTAGGCTTATTCTTGTCCAACTAGGGTTTTTAACCAATCTTGTGCCTCCAATAGGTGTGTTTGTGTCATTGGATGATCAATTAGGTCATTTTCGTCCTCCCTAGGCATATTCTTGTCCAATTAGGGTTTTTAACCAATCTTGTGCATCCAATAGGTGTGTTTGTGGCAATGGATGATCAATTAGGTTATTTTCGTCCTCCCTAGGCATATTCTTGTCCAATTAGGGTTTTTAACCAATCTTGTGCATCCAATTGGTGTGTTTGTGTCATTGGATGATCAATTAGGTCATTTTCGTCATCCCTAGGCTTATTCTTGTCCAATTAGGGTTTTTAACCAATCTTGTGCATCCAATAGGTGTGTTTGTGTCATTGGATGATCAATTAGGTCATTCTCGTCCTCCTTAGGATTATCCTTGTTTAATTAGGGTTTTTAACCAATGTTGTGCGTCCAATAAGTTCGTTTTTGTCATTGAATTAACATTTAGGTCATATTCGTCCTCCCTAGGCATATTCTTGTCCAATTAGGGTTTTTAACCAATCTTGTGCACCCAATAGGTGTGTTTGTGTCATTGGATGATCAATTAGGTCATTTTCGTCCTCCCTAGGCTTATTCTTGTCCAATTAGGATTTTTAACCAATCTTGTGCATCCAATAAGTTCATTTGTGTCATTGGATTAACATTTAGGTCATTTTCGTCCTCCCTAGGCATATTCTTGTCCAATTAGGGTTTTTAACCTATCTTGTGCTTCCAATAGGTGTGTTTGTGTCATTGGATGATCAATTAGGTCATTTTCGTCCTCCCTAGGCTTATTCTTGTCCAATTAGGGTTTTTAACTAATCTTGTGCATCCAATTGGTGTGTTTGTGTCGATGGATGATCAATTAAGTCATTTTCGTCCTCCCTAGGCTTATTCTTGTCCAATTACGGTTTTTAACCAATCTTGTGCATCCAATAAGTTCATTTGTGTCATTGGATGATCAATTAGGTCATTTTCGTCCTCCCTAGGCATATTCTTGTCCATCTAGGGTTTTAAACCAATCTTGTGCATCCAATAGGTGTGTTTGTGTCATTGGATGATCAATTAGGTCATTTTCGTCCTCCCTAGGCTTATTCTTGTCCAATTAGGGTTTTTAACCAATCTTGTGCATCCAATAGCTGTGTTTGTGTCATTGGATGATCAATTAGGTCGTTTTCGTCCTCCCTAGGCTTATTCTTGCCCAATTAGGGTTTTTAACCAATCTTGTGCATCCAATAAGTTGAGTTGTGTCATTGGATTAGCATTTAGGTCATTTTCGTCCTCCCTAGGCTTATTCTTGTCCAATTAGGGGTTTTAACCAATCTTGTGCATCCAATAGGTGTGTTTGTGTCATTGGATGATCAATTAGGTTATTTTCGTCCTCCCTAGCCTTATTCTTGTCCAATTAGGGTTTTTAAC
>JBBPBR010000739.1:0-87945 GCA_037974775.1 Cicer pinnatifidum
CCAATTAGGGTTTTTAACCAATCTTGTGCATCCAATAAGTTGAGTTGTGTCATCGGATTAACATTTAGGTCATTTTCGTCCTCCCTAGGCTTATTCTTGTCCAATTAGGGTTTTTAACCAATCTTGTGCATCCAATAAGTTCATTTGTGTCATTGGATTAACATTTAGGTCATTTTCGTCCTCCTTAGGCATATTCTTGTCGAATTAGAGTTTTAGACCAATCTTGTGCATCCAATAGGTGTGTTTGTGTCATTGGATGATCAATTAGGTTATTTTCGTCCTCCCTAGGCTTATTCTTGTCCAATTAGGGTTTTTAACTAATCTTGTGCATCCAATAAGTTCATTTGTGTCATTGTATGATCAATTAGGTTATTTTCGTCCTCCCTAGGCTTATTCTTGTCCAATTAGGGTTTTTAACGAATCTTGTGCATCCAATAGGTGTGTTTGTGTCATTGTATGATCAATTAGGTTATTTTCGTCCTCCCTAGGCTTATTCTTGTCCAATTAGGGTTTTTAACGAATCTTGTGCATCCAATAGGTGTGTTTGTGTCATTGGATGATCAATTAGGTCATTTTCGTCCTCCCTAGGCTTATTCTTGTCCAATTAGGGTTTTTAACCGATCTTGTGCATCCAATAGGTGTGTTTGTGTCATTGGATGATCAATTAGGTCATTTTCGTCCTCCCTAGGCATATTCTTGTCCAATTAGGGTTTTTAACCAATCTTGTGCATCCAATAGGTGTGTTTGTGTCATTGGATGATCAATTAGGTCATTTTCGTCCTCCCTAGGCTTATTCTTGTCCAACTAGGGTTTTTAACCAATCTTGTGCATCCAATACGTTCATTTGTGTCATTGGATTAACATTTTGGTCATTTTCGTCCTCCCTAGGCATATTCTTGTACAATTAGAGTTTTAGACCAATCTTGTGCATCCAATAGGTGTGTTTGTGTCATTGGATGATCAATTAGGTTATTTTCGTCCTCCCTAGGCTTATTCTTGTCCAATTAGGGTTTTTAACTAATCTTGTGCATTCAATAAGTTCATTTGTGTCATTGGATGGTCAATTAGGTCATTTTTATCCTCCCTAGGCATATTCTTGTCCAGTTAGGGTTTTTAACCAATCTTGTGCATCCAAATGGTGTGTTTGTGTCATTGGATGATCAATTAGGTCATTTTCGTCCTCCCTAGGCTTATTCTTGTCCAATTAGGGTTTTTAACCAATCTTGTGCATCCAATAGGTGTGTTTGTGTCATTGGATGATCAATTAGGTCATTTTCGTCCTCCCTAGGCATATTCTTGTCCAATTAGGGTTTTTAACCAATCTTGTGCATCCAATAGGTGTGTTTGTGTCATTGGATGATCAATTAGGTCATTTTCGTCCTCCATGGCATATTCTTGTCCAATTAGGGTTTTTAACCAATCTTGTGCATCCAATAAGGGTGTTTGTGTCATTGGATGATCAATTAGGTCATTTTCGTCCTCCCTAGGTTTATTCTTGTCCAATTAGGGTTTTTAACCAATCTTGTGCATCCGATAAGTTTGTTTGTGTCATTGAATTAATATTTAGGTCATTTTCGTCCTCCCTAGGTTTATTCTTGTCCAATTAGGGTTTTTAACCAATCTTGTGCATCCAATAGGTGTGTTTGTGTCATTGGATGATCAATTAGGTCATTTTCGTCCTCCCTAGGCTTATTCTTTTCCAATTAGGGTTTTTAACCAATCTTGTGCATCCAATAGGTGTGTTTGTGTCATTGGATGATCAATTAGGTCATTTATGTCCTCCCTAGGCTTGTTCTTGTACAATTAGGGTTTTTAACCTATCTTGTGCATCCAATAACTTTTTTTGTGTCATTGAATTAATATTTAGGTCATTTTCGTCCTCCCTAGGCATATTCTTGTCCAATTAGGGTTTTTAACCAATCTTGTGCATCCAATAGGTGTGTTTGTGTCATTGGATGATCAATTAGGTCATTTTCGTCCTCCCTAGGCTTATTCTTTTCCAATTAGGGTTTTTAACCAATCTTGTGCATCCAATAGGTGTGTTTGTGTCATTGGATGATCAATTAGGTCATTTTGATCCTCCCTAGGCTTATTCTTGTCCAATTAGGGTTTTTAACCAATCTTGTGCATCGAATAAGTTCATTTGTGTCATTGAATTAACATTTAGATCATTTTCGTCCTCCCTAGGCATATTCTTGTCCAATTAGGGTTTTTAACCAATCTTGAGCATCCAATAGGTGTGTTTGTGTCATTGGATGATCAATTAGGTCATTTTCGTCCTCCCTAGGCTTATTCTTGTCCAATTAGGGTTTCTAACCAATCTTGTGCATCCAATAGGTGTGTTTGTGTCATTGGATGATCAATTACGTCATTTTCGTCCTCCCTAGGCTTATTCTTGTCCAATTAGGGTTTTTAACCAATCTTGTGCATCCAATAGGTGTGTTTGTGTCATTGGATGATCAATTAGGTCATTTTCGTCCTCCCTATGCTTATTCTTTTCCAATTAGGGTTTTTAACCAATCTTGTGCATCCAATAGGTGTGTTTGTGTCATTGGATGATCAATTAGGTCATTTTCGTCATCCCTAGGCATATTCTTGTCCAATTAGGGTTTTTAACCAATCTTGTGCATCCAATAGGTGTGTTGTGTCATTGGATTAACATTTAGGTCATTTTCGTCATCCCTAGGCTTATTCTTGTCCAATTAGGGTTTTTAACAAATCTTGTTCATCCAATAAGGTCATTTGTGTCATTGGATGATCAATTAGGTCATTTTCGTCCTCCCTAGGCATATTCTTGTCCAATTAGGGTTTTTAACCAATCTTGTGCATCCAATAGGTGTGTTTGTGTCATTGGATGATCAATTAGGTCATTTTCGTCCTCCCTAGTCATATTCTTGTCCAATTAGGGTTTTTGACGAATCTTGTGCGTCCAATAGGTGTGTTTGTGTCATTGGATGATCAATTAGTTCATTTTCGTCCTCCCTAGGCTTATTCTTGTCCAATTAGGGTTTTTAACCAATCTTGTGCATCCAATAAGTTGAGTTGTGTCATTGGATTAACATTTAGGTCATTTTCGTCCTCCCTAGTCTTATTCTTGTCCAATTAGGGTTTTTAACCAATCTTGTGCATCCAATAAGTTGAGTTGTGTCATTGGATTAACATTTAGGTCATTTTCGTCCTCCCTAGGCTTATTCTTGTCCAATTAGGGTTTTTAACCAATCTTGTGCATCCAATAGGTGTGTTTGTGTCATTGGATGATCAATTAGGTCATTTTCGTCCTCCATATTCTTATTCTTGTCCAATTAGGGTTTTTAACCAATCTTGTGTATCCAATAAGTTGAGTTGTGTCATTGGATTAACATTTAGGTCATTTTCGTCCTCCCTAGGCTTATTCTTGTCCAATTAGGGTTTTTAACCAATCTTGTGCATCCAATAGGTTTGTTTGTGTCATTGGATGATCAATTAGGTCATTTTCGTCCTCCCTAGGCATATTCTTGTCCAATTAGGGTTTTAAACCAATCTTGTGCATCCAATAGGTGTGTTTGTGTCATCGGATGATCAATTAGGTCATTTTCGTCCTCCCTAGGCTTATTCTTGACCAATTAGGGTTTTTAACCGATCATGTGCATCCAATAGGTGTGTTTGTGTCATTGGATGATCAATTAGGTCATTTTCGTCCTCCCTAGGCTTATTCTTGTCCAATTAGGGTTTTTAACCAATCTTGTGCATCCAATAAGTTGAGTTGTGTCATTGGATTAACATTTAGGTCATTTTCGTCCTCCCTAGGCTTATTCTTGTCCAATTAGGGTTTTTAACCAATCTTGTGCATCCAATAGGTGTGTTTGAGTCATTGGATGATCAATTAGGTCATTATCGTCCTCCCTAGGCTTATTCTTGCCCAATTAGGGTTTTTAACCAATCTTGTGCATCCAATAAGTTGAGTTGTGTCATTGGATTAACATTTAGGTCATTTTCGTCCTCCCTAGGCTTATTCTTGTCCAATTAGGGTTTTTAACCAATCTTGTGCATCCAATAGGTGTGTTTGTGTCATTGGATCATCAATTAGGTCATTTTCGTCCTCCCTAGGCATATTCTTGTCCAATTAGGGTTTTTAACCAATCTTGTGCATCCAATAAGTTGAGTTGTGTCATTGGATTAACATTTAGGTCATTTTCGTCCTCCCTAGTCTTATTCTTGTCCAATTAGGATTTTTAACTAATCTTGTCCATCCAATAAGTTCATTTGTGTCATTGGATGATCAATTAGGTCATTTCCGTCTTCCCTAGGCATATTCTTGTCCAATTAGGGTTTTTAACCAATCTTGTGCATCCAATAGGTGTGTTTGTGTCATTGGATGATCAATTAGGTCATTTTCGTCCTCCCTAGGCTTATTCTTGTCCAATTAGGGTTTTTAACCGATCTTGTGCATCCAATAGGTGTGTTTGTGTCATTGGATGATCAATTAGGTCATTTTCGTCCTCCCTAGGCATATTCTTGTCCAATTAGGGTTTTTAACCAATCTTGTGCATCCAATAGGTGTGTTTGTGTCATTGGATGATCAATTAGGTCATTTTCGTCCTCCATAGGCTTATTCTTGTCCAATTAGGGTTTTTGACCAATCTTGTGCATCAAATAAGTTCATTTGTGTCATTGGATGATCAATTAGGTCATTTTCGTCCTCCCTAGGCATATTCTTGTCCAATTAGGGTTTTTAACCAATCTTGTGCATCCAATAGGTGTGTTTGTGTCATTGGATGATCAATTAGGTCATTTTCGTCCTCCCTAGGCTTATTCTTGTCCAATTAGGGTTTTTAACCAATCTTGTGCATTCGATAAGTTTATTTGTGTCATTGAATTAATATTTAGGTCATTTTCGTCCTCCCTAGGCATATTCTTGTCCAATTCGGGTTTTTAACCAATCTTGTGCATCCAATAGGTGTGTTTGTGTCATTGGATGATCAATTAGGTCATTTACGTCCTCCCTAGGCTTATTCTTATCCAATTAGGGTTTTTAACCAATCTTGTGCATCCAATAACTTTGTTTGTGTCATTGAATTAATATTTAGGTCATTTTCGTCCTCCCTAGGCTTATTCTGGCCCAATTAGGGTTTTTAACCAATCTTGTGCATCCAATAAGTTGAGTTGTGTCATTGGATTAACATTTAGGTCATTTTCGTCCTCCCTAGGCTTATTCTTGTCCAATTAGGGTTTTTAACCAATCTTGTGCATCCAATAAGTTCATTTGTGTCATTGGATTAACATTTAGGTCATTTTCGTCCTCCCTAGGCATATTCTTGTCCAATTAGAGTTTTAGACCAATCTTGTGCATCCAATAGGTGTGTTTGTGTCATTGGATGATCAATTCGGTTATTTTCGTCCTCCCTAGGCTTATTCTTGTCCAATTAGGGTTTTTAACTAATCTTGTGCATCCAATAAGTTCATTTGTGTCATTGTATGATCAATTAGGTTATTTTCGTCCTCCCTAGGCTTATTCTTGTCCAATTAGGGTTTTTAACGAATCTTGTGCATCCAATAGGTGTGTTTGTGTCATTGGATGATCAATTAGTTCATTTTCGTCCTCCCTAGGCTTATTCTTGTCCAATTAGGGTTTTTAACCAATCTTGTGCATCCAATAAGTTGAGTTGTGTCATTGGATTAACATTTAGGTCATTTTCGTCCTCCCTAGGCTTATTCTTGTCCAATTAGGGTTTTTAACCAATCTTGTGCATCCAATAAGTTGAGTTGTGTCATTGGATTAACATTTAGGTCATTTTCGTCCTCGCTAGGCATATTCTTGTCCAATTAGGGTTTTTAACCAATCTTGTGCATCCAATAGGTGTGTTTGTGTCATTGGATGATCAATTAGGTTATTTTCGTCCTCCCTAGGCTTATTCTTGTCCAATTAGGGTTTTTAACCAATCTTGTGCATCCAATAAGTTGAGTTGTGTCATTGGATTAACATTTAAGTCATTTTCGTTCTCCCTAGGCTTATTCTTGTCCAATTAGGTTTTTTAACCAATCTTGTGCATCCAATAAGTTCATTTGTGTAATTGGATTAACATTTAGGTCATATTCGTCCTCCCTAGGCATATTCTTGTCCAATTAGGATTTTTAACCAATCTTGTGCATCCAATAGGTGTGTTTATGTCCTTGGATGATCAATTAGATCATTTTCGTCCTCCCTAGGCATATTCTTGTCCAATTAGGGTTTTTAACCAATCTTGTGCATCCAATAGGTGTGTTTGTGTCATTGGATGATCAATTAGGTCATTTTCGTCCTCCCTAGGCTTATTCTTGTCCAATTAGGGTTTTTAACCAATCTTGTGCATCCAATAAGTTGAGTTGTGTCATTGGATTAACATTTAGGTTATTTTCGTCCTCCCTAGGCTTATTCTTGTCCAATTAGGGTTTTTAACCAATCTTGTGCATCCAATAAGTTGAGTTGTGTCATTGGATTAACATTTAGGTCATTTTCGTCCTCCCTAGGCTTATTCTTGTCCAATTAGGGTTTTTAACCAATCTTGTGCATCCAATAGGTGTGTTTGTGTCATTGGATGATCAATTAGGTCATCTTCATCCTCCCTAGGCTTATTCTTACCCAATTAGGGTTTTTAACCAATCTTGTGCATCCAATAAGTTGAGTTGTGTCATTGGATTAACATTTAGGTCATTTTCGTCCTCCCTAGGCTTATTCTTGTCCAATTAGGGTTTTTAACCAATCTTGTGCATCCAATAGGTGTGTTTGTGTCATTGGATGATCAATTAGGTCATTTTCGTCGTCCCTAGGCTTATTCTTGTCCAATTAGGGTTTTTAACCAATCTTGTGCATCCAATAAGTTGAGTTGTGTCATTGGATTAACATTTAGGTCATTTTCGTCCTCCCTAGGCTTATTCTTGTCCAATTAGGGTTTTTAACCAATCTTGTGCATCCAATAGGTGTGTTTGTGTTATTGGATGATCAATTAGGTCATTTTCGTCGTCCCTAGGCTTATTCTTGTCCAATTAGGGTTTTTAACCAATCTTGTGCATCCAATAAGTTCATTTGTGTCATTGGATTAACATTTAGGTCATTTTCATCTTCCCTAGGCATATTATTGTCCAATTAGGGTTTTTAACCAATCTTGTGCATCCAATAGGTGTGTTTGTTTCATTGGATGATCAATTAGGTTATTTTCGTCCTCCCAATGCTTATTCTTGTCCAATTATGGTTTTTAACTAATCTTGTACATCCAATAACTTCATTTGTGTCATTGGATGATCAATTAGGTCATATTTGTCCCCCCTAGGCATATTCTTGTCCAATTTGGGTTTTTAACCAATCTTGTGCATCCAATAGGTGTGTTTGTGTCATTGGATGATCAATTAGGTCATTTTCGTCCTCCCTAGGCTTATTCTTGTCCAATTAGGGTTTTTAACCGATCTTGTGAAATAAATAGGTGTGTTTGTGTCGTTGGATGATCAAATAGGTCATTTTCGTCCTCCCTAGGCATATTCTTGTCCAATTAGGGTTTTTAACCAATCTTGTGCATCCAATAGGTGTGTTTGTGTCATTGGATGATCAATTAGGTCATTTTCGTCCTCCCTAGGCTTATTCTTGTCCAATAAGGGTTTTTAACCAATCTTGTGCATCCAATCAGTTGAGTTGTGTCATTGGATTAACATTTAGGTCATTTTCGTCCTCCCTAGGCTTATTCTTGTCCAATTAGGATTTTTAACCAATCTTGTGCATCCAATAAGTTCATTTGTGTCATTGGATTAACATTTAGGTCATTTTCGTCCTCCCTAGGCATATTCTTGTCCAATTAGGGTTTTTAACCTATCTTGTGCTTCCAATAGGTGTGTTTGTGTCATTGGATGATCAATTAGGTCATTTTCGTCCTCCCTAGGCTTATTCTTGTCCAATTAGGGTTTTTAACTAATCTTGTGCATCCAATTGGTGTGTTTGTGTCGATGGATGATCAATTAAGTCATTTTCGTCCTCCCTAGGCTTATTCTTGTCCAATTACGGTTTTTAACCAATCTTGTGCATCCAATAAGTTCATTTGTGTCATTGGATGATCAATTACGTCATTTTCGTCCTCCCTAGGCATATTCTTGTCCAACTAGGGTTTTAAACCAATCTTGTGCATCCAATAGGTGTGTTTGTGTCATTGGATGATCAATTAGGTCATTTTCGTCCTCCCTAGGCTTATTCTTGTCCAATTAGGGTTTTTAACCAATCTTGTGCATCCAATTGGTGTGTTTGTGTCATTGGATGATCAATTAGGTCATTTTCGTCCTCCCTAGGCTAATTCTTGTCCAATTAGGGTTTTTAACTAATCTTGTGCATCCAATAAGTTCATTTGTGTCATTGGATGATCAATTAGGTCATTTTCGTCCTCCCTAGGCATATTCTTGTCCAATTAGGGTTTTTAACCAATCTTGTGCATCCAATAGGTGTGTTTGTGTCATTGGATGATCAATTAGGTCATTTTCGTCCTCCCTAGTCATATTCTTGTCCAATTAGGGTTTTTGACGAATCTTGTGCGTCCAATAGGTGTGTTTGTGTCATTGGATGATCAATTAGTTCATTTTCGTCCTCCCTAGGCTTATTCTTGTCCAATTAGGGTTTTTAACCAATCTTGTGCATCCAATAAGTTGAGTTGTGTCATTGGATTAACATTTAGGTCATTTTCGTCCTCCCTAGTCTTATTCTTGTCCAATTAGGGTTTTTAACCAATCTTGTGCATCCAATAGGTGTGTTTGTGTCATTGGATGATCAATTAGTTCATTTTCGTCCTCCCTAGGCTTATTCTTGTCCAATTAGGGTTTTTAACCAATCTTGTGCATCCAATAAGTTGAGTTGTGTCATTGGATTAACATTTAGGTCATTTTCGTCCTCCCTAGGCTTATTCTTGTCCAATTAGGGTTTTTAACCAATCTTGTGCATCCAATAGGTTCATTTGTGTCATTGGATGATCAATTAGGTTATTTTCGTCCTCCCTATGCTTATTCTTGTCCAATTAGGGTTTTTAACGAATATTGTGCATCCAATAGGTGTGTTTGTGTCATTGGATGATCAATTAGTTCATTTTCGTCCTCCCTAGGCTTATTCTTGTCCAATTAGGGTTTTTAACCAATCTTGTGCATCCAATAAGTTGAGTTGTGTCATTGGATTAACATTTAGGTCATTTTCGTCCTCCCTAGGCTTATTCTTGTCCAATTAGGGTTTTTAACCAATCTTGTGCATCCAATAAGTGGATTTGTGTCATTGGATTAACATTTAGGTCATTTTCGTCCTCCCTAGGCTTATTCTTGTCCAATTAGGGTTTTTAACCAATCTTGTGCATCCAATAAGTTCATTTGTGTCATTGGATTAACATTTAGGTCATTTTCGGCCTCCCTAGGCATATTCTTGTCCAATTAGGGTTTTTAACCAATCTTGTGCATCCAATAAGTTGAGTTGTGTCATTGGATTAACATTTAGGTCATTTTCGTCCTCCCTAGGCTTATTCTTGTCCAATTAGGGTTTTTAACCAATCTTGTGCATCCAATAGGTGTGTTTGTGTCATTGGATGATCAATTAGGTCATATGCGTCCTCCCTAGGCATATTCTTGTCCAATTAGGATTTTTAACCAATCTTGTGCATCCAATAGGTGTGTTTGTGTCATTGGATGATCAATTAGGTCATTTTCGTCCTCCCTAGGCATATTCTTGTCCAATTAGGGTTTTTAACCAATCTTGTGCATCCAATAGGTGTGTTTGTGTCATTGGATGATCAATTAGGTCATTTTCGTCCTCCCTAGGCTTATTCTTGTCCAATTAGGGTTTTTAACAAATCTTGTGCATCCAATAAGTTCCTTTGTGTCATTGGATGATCAATTAGGTCATTTTCGTCCTCCCTAGGCTTATTCTTGTCCAATTAGGGTTTTTAACCAATCTTGTGCATCCAATAGGTGTGTTTGTGTCATTGGATGATCAATTAGGTCATTTTCGTCCTCCCTAGGCATATTCTTGTCCAATTAGGGTTTTTAACCAATCTTGTGCATCAATAGGTGTGTTTGTGTCATTGGATGATCAATTAGGTCATTTACGTCCTCCCTAGGCTTATTCTTGTCCAATTAGGATTTTTAACCAATCTTGTGCATCCAATAACTTTGTTTGTGTCATTGAATTAATATTTAGGTCATTTTCGTCCTCCCTAAGCATATTCTTGTCCAATTAGGGTTTTTAACCAATCTTGTGCATCCAATAGGTGTGTTTGTGTCATTGGATGATCAATTAGGTCATTTTCGTCCTCCCCAGGCATATTCTTGTCCAATTAGGGTTTTTAACCAATCTTGTGCATCCAATAAGTTGAGTTGTGTCATTGGATTAACATTTAGGTCATTTTCGTCCTCCCTAGGCTTATTCTTGTCCAATTAGGGTTTTTAACCAATTTTGTGCATCCAATAAGTTCATTTGTGTCATTGGATTAACATTTAGGTCATTTTCTTCCTCCCTAGGTATATTCTTGTCCAATTAGAGTTTTAGACCAATCTTGTGCATCCTATAGGTGTGTTTGTGTCATTGGATGATCAATTAGGTTATTTTCATCCTCCCTAGGCTTATTCTTGTCCAATTAGGGTTTTTAACTAATCTTGTCCATCCAATAAGTTCATTTGTGTCATTGGATGATCAATTAGGTCATTTTCGTCCTCCCTAGGCATATTCTTGTCCAATTAGGGTTTTTAACCAATCTTGTGCATCCAATAGGTGTGTTTGTGTCATTGGTTGATCAATTAGGTCATTTTCGTCCTCCCTAGGCATATTCTTGTCCAATTAGGGTTTTTAACCAATCTTGTGCATCCAATAGGTGTATTTGTGTCATTGGATGATCAATTAGGTCATTTTCGTCCTCCCTATGCTTATTCTTGTCCAATTAGGGTTTTTAACCAATCTTGTGCATCCAATAAGTTGAGTTGTGTCATTGGATTAACATTTAGGTCATTTTCGTCCTCCCTAGGCTTATTCTTGTCCAATTAGGGTTTTTAACCAATCTTGTGCATCCAATACATTCATTTGTGTCATTGGATTAACATTTAGGTCATTTTCGTCCTCCCTAGGCATATTCTTGTTCAATTAGAGTTTTAGACCAATCTTGTGCATCCAATAGGTTTGTTTGTGTCATTGGATGATCAATTAGGTCATTTTCGTCCTCCCTAGGCATATTCTTGTCCAATTAGGGTTTTTAACCAATCTTGTGCATCCAATAGGTGTGTTTGTGTCATTGGATGATCAATTAGGTCATTTTCGTCCTCCCTAGGCATATTCTTGTCCAATTAGGGTTTTTAACGAATCTTGTGCATCCAATAGGTGTGTTTGTGTCATTGGATGATCAATTGGGTCATTTTCGTCCTCCCTAGGCATATTCTTGTCCAATTAGGGTTTTTAACGAATCTTGTGCATCCAATAGGTGTGTTTGTGTCATTGGATGATCAATTAGTTCATTTTCGTCCTCCCTAGGCTTATTCTTGTCCAATTAGGGTTTTTAACCAATCTTGTGCATCCAATAAGTTGAGTTGTGTTATTGGATTAACATTTAGGTCATTTTCGTCCTCCCTAGGCTTATTCTTTTCCAATTAGGGTTTTTAACCAATCTTGTGCATCCAATAGGTGTGTTTGTGTCATTGGATGATCAATTAGGTCATCTTCGTACTCCCTAGGCTTATTCTTGCCCAATTAGGGTTTTTAACCAATCTTGTGCATCCAATAAGTTGAGTTGTGTCATTGGATTAACATTTAGGTCATTTTCGTCCTCCCTAGGCTTATTCTTGTCCAATTAGGGTTTTTAACCAATCTTGTGCATCCAATAAGTTCATTTGGGTTATTTGATTAACATTTAGGTCATTTTCGTCCTCCCTATGCATATTCTTGTCCAATTAGACTTTTAGACCAATCTTGTGCATCCAATAGGTGTGTTTGTGTCATTGGATGATCAATTAGGTTATTTTCGTCCTCCCTAGGCTTATTCTTATCCAATTAGGGTTTTTAACTAATCTTGTGCATCCAATAAGTTCATTTGTGTCATTGGATGATCAATTAGGTCATTTTCGTCCTCCCTAGGCTTATTCTTGTCCAATTAGGGTTTTTAACCGATCTTGTGCATCCAATAGGTGTGTTTGTGTCATTGGATGATCAATTAGGTCATTTTCGTCCTCCCTAGGCATATTCTTGTCCAATTAGGGTTTTTAACCAATCTTGTGCATCCAATAGGTGTGTTTGTGTCATTGGATAATCAATTAGGTCATTTTCGTCCTCCCTAGGCTTATTCTTATCCAATTAGGGTTTTTAACCAATCTTGTGCTTCCAATAAGTTGAGTTGTGTCATTGGATTAACATTTAAGTCATTTTCGTCCTCCCTAGGCTTATTCTTGTCCAATTAGGGTTTTTAACCAATCTTGTGCATCCAATTCGTTCATTTGTGTCATTGGATTAACATTTAGGTCATTTTCGTCCTCCTTAGGCATATTCTTGTCCAATTAGAGTTTTAGACCAATCTTGTGCATCCAATAGGTGTGTTTGTGTCATTGGATGATCAATTAGGTTATTTTCGTCCTCCCTAGGCTTATTCTTGTCCAATTAGGGTTTTTAACTAATCTTGTGCATCCAATAAGTTCATTTGTGTCGTTGGATGATCAATTAGGTCATTTTCGTCCTCCCTAGGCTTATTCTTGTCCAATTAGGGTTTTTAACCGATCTTATGCATCCAATAGGTGTGTTTGTGTCATTGGATGATCAATTAGGTCATTTTCGTCCTCCCTAGGCATTTCTTGTCCAATTAGGGTTTTTAACCAATCTTGTGCATCCAATAGGTGTGTTTTGGTCATTGGATGATCAATTAGGTTATTTTCGTCCTCCCTAGGCATATTCTTGTCCAATTAGGGTTTTTAACTAATCTTGTGCATCCAATAAGGTCATTTGTGTCATTGGATGATCAATTAGGTCATTTTCGTCCTCCCTATGCATATTCTTGTCCAATTAGGGTTTTTAACCAATCTTGTGCAACCAATAGGTGTTTAACCAATCTTGTGCATCCAATAGGTGTGTTTGTGGCAATAGATGATCAATTAGGTCATTTTCGTCCTCCCTAGGCTTATTCTTGTCCAATTAGGGTTTTTAACCAATCTTGTGCATCCAATAGGTGTGTTTGTGTCATTGGATGATCAATTAGGTCATTTTCGTCCTCCCTAGGCATATTCTTGTCCAATTAGGGTTTTTAACCAATCTTGTGCATCCAATAGGTGTGTTTGTGTCATTGGTTGATCAATTAGGTCATTTACGTCCTCCCTAGGCATATTCTTGTCCAATTAGGGTTTTTAACCAATCTTGTGCATCCAATAGGTGTGTTTGTGTCATTGGATGATCAATTAGGTCATTTACATCCTCCCTAGGCATATTCTTGTCCAATTAGGGTTTTTAACCAATCTTGTGCATCTAATAGGTGTGTTTGTGTCATTGGATGATCAATTAGGTCATTTTCGTCCTCCCTAGGCTTATTCTTATCCAATTAGGGTTTTTAACCAATCTTGTGCATCCAATAGGTGTGTTTGTGTCATTGGATGATCAATTAGGTCATTTTCGTCCTTTCTATGATTATTCTTGTCCAATTAGGGTTTTTAACCAATCTTGTGCATCCAATAAGTTCCTTTGTGTCATTGGATGATCAATTAGGTCATTTTCGTCCTCCCTAGGCATATTCTTGTCCAACTAGGGTTTTTAACCAATCTTGTGCTTCCAATAGGTGTGTTTGTGTCATTGGATGATCAATTAGGTCATTTTCGTCCTCGCTAGGCTTATTCTTGTCCAATTAGGGTTTTTAACAAATCTTGTGCATCCAATAAGTTCATTTGTGTCATTGGATGATCAATTAGGTCATTTTCGTCCTCCCTAGGCTTATTCTTGTCCAATTAGGGATTTTAACCAATCTTGTGCATCCAATAGGTGTGTTTGTGTCATTGGATGATCAATTAGGTCATTTTCGTCCTCCCTAGGCTTATTCTTGTCCAATTAGGGTTTTTAACCAATCTTGTGCATCCAATAGGTGTGTTTGTGTCATTGGATGATCAATTAGGTCATTTTCGTCCTCCCTAGACTTATTCTTGTCAAATTAGGGTTTTTAACCAATCTTGTGCATCCAATAACTTTGTTTGTGTCATTGAATTAATATTTAAGTCATTTTCGTCCTACCTAGGCATATTCTTGTCCAATTAGGGTTTTTAACCAATCTTGTGCATCCAATAGGTGTGTTTGTGTCATTGGATGATCAATTAGGTCATTTTCGTCCTCCCTAGGCATATTCTTGTCCAATTAGGGTTTTTAACCAATCTTGTGCATCCAATAGGTGTGTTTGTGTCATTGGATGATCAATTAGGTCATTTTCGTCCTTCCTAGGCTTATTCTTGTCCAATTAGGGTTTTTAACCAATCTTGTGCATCCAATAAATTGAGTTGTGTCATTGGATTAACATTTAGGTCATTTTCGTCCTCCCTAGGCTTATTCTTGTCCAATTAGGGTTTTTAACCAATCTTGTGCATCCAATAGGTGTGTTTGTGTCATTGGATGATCAATTAGGTCATTTTCGTCCTCCCTAGGCATATTCTTGTCCAATTAGGGTTTTTAACCAATCTTGTGCATCCAATAGGTGTGTTTGTGTCATTGGATGATCAATTAGGTCATTTTCGTCCTCCCTAGGCATATTCTTGTCCAATTAGGGTTTTTAACCAATCTTGTGCATCCAATAGGTGTGTTTTGTCATTGGATGATCAATTAGGTCATTATCGTCCTCCCTAGGCATATTCTTGTCCAATTAGGGTTTTTAACCAATCTTGTGCATCCAATAGGTGTGTTTGTGTCATTGGATGATCAATTAGGTCATTTTCGTCCTCCCTAGGCATATTCTTGTCCAATTTGGGTTTTTAACCAATCTTGTGCATCCAATAGGTGTGTTTGTGTCATTGGATGATCAATTTGGTCATTTTTGTCCTCCCTAGGCATATTCTTGTCCAATTAGGGTTTTTAACCAATCTTGTGCATCCAATAAGTTGAGTTGTGTCATTGGATTAACATTTAGGTCATTTTCGTCCTCCCTAGGCTTATTCTTGTCCAATTAGGGTTTTTAACCAATCTTGTGCATCCAATAAGTTGAGTTGTGTCATTGGATTAACATTTAGGTCATTTTCGTCCTCCCTAGGCTTATTCTTGTCCAATTAGGGTTTTTAACCAATCTTGTGCATCCAATAGGTGTGTTTGTGTCATTGGACGATAAATTAGGTCATTTTCGTCCTCCATAGGCTTATTCTTGTCCAATTAGGGTTTTTAACCAATCTTGTGCATCCAATAGGCGTGTTTTTGTCATTGGATGATCAATTAGGTCATTTTCGTCCTCCCTAGGCTTTTTCTTGTCCAATTAGGGTTTTTAACCAATCTTGTGCATCCAATAAGTTGAGTTGTGTCATTGGATTAACATTTAGGTCATTTTCGTCCTCCCTAGGCTTATTCTTGTCCAATTAGGGTTTTTAACCAATCTTGTGCATCCAATAGGTGTGTTTGTGTCATTGGATGATCAATTAGGTCATTTTCGTCGTCCCTAGGCTTATTCTTGTCCAATTAGGGTTTTTAACCAATCTTGTGCATCCAATAAGTTGAGTTGTGTCATTGGATTAACATTTAGGTCATTTTCGTCCTCCCTAGGCTTATTCTTGTCCAATTAGGGTTTTTAACCAATCTTGTGCATCCAATAGGTGTGTTTGTGTTATTGGATGATCAATTAGGTCATTTTCGTCGTCCCTAGGCTTATTCTTGTCCAATTAGGGTTTTTAACCAATCTTGTGCATCCAATAAGTTCATTTGTGTCATTGGATTAACATTTAGGTCATTTTCATCTTCCCTAGGCATATTATTGTCCAATTAGGGTTTTTAACCAATCTTGTGCATCCAATAGGTGTGTTTGTTTCATTGGATGATCAATTAGGTTATTTTCGTCCTCCCAATGCTTATTCTTGTCCAATTATGGTTTTTAACTAATCTTGTACATCCAATAACTTCATTTGTGTCATTGGATGATCAATTAGGTCATATTTGTCCCCCCTAGGCATATTCTTGTCCAATTTGGGTTTTTAACCAATCTTGTGCATCCAATAGGTGTGTTTGTGTCATTGGATGATCAATTAGGTCATTTTCGTCCTCCCTAGGCTTATTCTTGTCCAATTAGGGTTTTTAACCGATCTTGTGAAATAAATAGGTGTGTTTGTGTCGTTGGATGATCAAATAGGTCATTTTCGTCCTCCCTAGGCATATTCTTGTCCAATTAGGGTTTTTAACCAATCTTGTGCATCCAATAGGTGTGTTTGTGTCATTGGATGATCAATTAGGTCATTTTCGTCCTCCCTAGGCTTATTCTTGTCCAATTAGGGTTTTTAACCAATCTTGTGCATCCAATAGGTGTGTTTGTGTCATTGGATGATCAATTAGGTCATTTTCGTCCTCCCTAGGCTTATTCTGGTCGAATTAGGGTTTCTAACCAATCTTGTGCATCCAATAAGTTGAGTTGTGTCATTGGATTAACATTTAGGTCATTTTCGTCCTCCCTAGGCTTATTCTTGTCCAATTAGGGTTTTTAACCAATCTTGTGCATCCAATAGGTGTGTTTGTGTCATTGGATGATCAATTAGGTCATTTTCGTCCTCCCTAGGCTTATTCTTGTGCAATTAGGATTTTTAACCAATCTTGTGCATGCAATAAGTTCATTTGTGTCATTGAATGATCAATTAGGTCATTTTCGTCCTCCCTAGGCTTATTCTTGTCCAATTAGGGTTTTTAACCAATCTTGTGCATCCAATAGGTGTGTTTGTGTCATTGGATGATCAATTAGGTCATTTTCGTCCTCCCTAGGCTTATTCTTGTCCAATTAGGGTTTTTAACCAATCTTGTGCATCGATTAGGTGTGTTTGTGTCATTCGATGATCAATTAGGTTATTTTCGTCCTCCCTAGGCTTATTCTTGTCCAATTAGGGTTTTTAACCAATCTTGTGCATCCAATAGGTGTGTTTGTGTCATTGGATGATCAATTAGGTCATTTTCGTCCTCCCTAGTCATATTCTTGTCCAATTAGGGTTTTTAACGAATCTTGTGCATCCAATAGGTGTGTTTGTGTCGTTGGATGATCAATTAGTTCATTTTCGTCCTCCCTAGGCTTATTCTTGTCCAATTAGGGTTTTTAACCAATCTTGTGCATCCAATAAGTTGAGTTGTGTCATTGGATTAACATTTAGGTCATTTTCGTCCTCCCTAGGCTTATTCTTGTCCAATTAGGGTTTTTAACCAATCTTGTGCATCCAATAGGTGTTTAACCAATCTTGTGCATCCAATAGGTGTGTTTGTGGCAATAGATGATCAATTAGGTCATTTTCATCCTCCCTAGGCTTATTCTTGTCCAATTAGGGTTTTTAACCAATCTTATGCATCCAATAGGTGTGTTTGTGCATTGGATGATCAATTAGGTCATTTTCGTCTTCCCTAGGCTTATTCTTGTCCAATTAGGGTTTTTAACCAATCTTGTGCATCCAATAGGTGTGTTTGTGTCATTGGATGATCAATTAGGTCATTTTCGTCCTCCCTAGGCATATTCTTGTCCAATTAGGGTTTTTAACCAATCTTGTGCATCCAATAGGTGTGTTTGTGTCATTGGATGATCAATTAGGTCTTTTTCGTCCGCCCTAGGCATATTCTTGTCCAATTAGGGTTTTTAACCAATCTTGTGCATCCAATAGGTGTTTTTGTGTCATTGGATGATCAATTAGGTAAATTTCGTCCTCTTTAGGCATATTCTTGTCCAATAAGGGTTTTTAACGAATCTTGTGCATCCAATTGGTGTGTTTGTGTCATTGGATGATCAATTAGGTCATTTTCGTCCTCCCTAGGCTTATTCTTGTCCAATTAGGGTTTTTAACCAATCTTGTGCATCCAATAAGTTGACTTGTGTCATTGGATTAACATTTAGGTCATTTTCGTCCTCCCTAGGCTTATTCTTGTCCAATTAGGGTTTTTAACCAATCTTGTGCATCCAATAGGTGTGTTTGTGTCATTGGATGATCTATTAGGTCATTTTCGTCCTCCCTAGGCTTATTCTTGTCCAATTAGGGTTTCTAACCAATCTTGTGCATCCAATAAGTTGAGTTGTGTCATTGGATTAACATTTAGGTCATTTTCGTCCTCCCTAGGCTTATTCTTGTCCAATTAGGGTTTTTAACCAATCTTGTGCATCCAATAAGTTCATTTGTGTCATTGGATTAACATTTAGGTCATTTTCGTCCTCCCTAGGCATATTCTTGTCCAATTAGGGTTTTTAGCCAATCTTGTGCATCCAGTAGGTGTGTTTGTGTCATTGGATGATCAATTAGGTTATTTTCATCCTCCTTAGGCTTACTCTTGTCTAATTAGGGTTTTTAACCAATCTTGTGCATCCAATAGGTGTGTTTGTGTCATTGGATGACCGATTAGGTCATTTTCGTCCTCCCTTGGCATATTCTTGTCCAATTAGGGTTTTTAACCAATCTTGTGCATCCAATAGGCGTGTTTGTGGCAATGGATGATCAATTAGGTCATTTTCGTCCTCCCTAGGCTTATTCTTGTCCAATTAGGGTTTTTAACCAATCTTGTGCATCCAATAGGTGTGTTTGTGTCATTGGATGATCAATTAGGTCATTTTCGTCCTCCCTAGGCTTATTCTTGTCCAGTTAGGGTTTTAACCAATCTTGTGCATCCAATAGGTGTGTTTGTGTCATTGGATGATCAATTAGGTCATTTTCGTCCTCCCTAGGCTTATTCTTGTCCAATTAGGGTTTTTAACCAATCTTGTGCATCCAATAGGTGTGTTTGTGTCATTGGATGATATATAAGGTCATTTTCTTCCTCCCTAGGCTTATTCTTGTCCAATTAGGGTTTTTAACCAATCTTATGCATCCAATAGGTGTGTTTGTGTTATTGGATTAACATTTAGGTCATATTCGTCCTCCCTAGGCATATTCTTGTCCAATTAGGGTTTTTAACCAATCTTGTGCATCCAATAGGTGTGTTTGTGTCATTGGATGATCAATTAGGTCATTTTCGTCATCCCTAGGCATATTCTTGTCTAGTTAGGGTTTTTAACCAATCTTGTGCATCCAATAAGTTCATTTGTGTCATTGGATTAACATTTAGGTCATTTTCGTCCTCCCTAGGTATATTCTTGTCCAATTAGGGTTTTTAACCAATCTTGTGCATCCAATAGGTGTGTTTGTGTCATTGGATGATCAATTAGGTCATTTTCGTCCTCGCTAGGCATATTCTTGTCCAATTAGGGTTTTTAACCAATCTTGTGCATCCAATAGGTGTGTTTGTGTCATTGGATGATTAATTAGGTCATTTTCGTCCTCCCTAGGCTTATTCTTGTCTTATTAGGGTTTTTAACCGATCTTGTGCATCCAATAGGTGTGTTTGTGTCATTGGATGATCAATTAGGTCATTTTCGTCCTCCCTAGGCATATTCTTGTCCAATTAGGGTTTTTAACCAATCTTGTGCATCCAATAGGTGTGTTTGTGTCATTGGATGATCAATTAGGTTATTTTCGTCCTCCCTCGGCATATTCTTGTCCAATTAGGGTTTTTAACTAATCTTGTGCATCCAATAAGTTCATTTGTGTCATTTAATGATCAATTAGGTCATTTTCGTCCTCCCTAGGCTTATTCTTGTCCAATTAGGGTTTTTAACCAATCTTGTGCATCCAATAAGTTGAGTTGTGTCATTGGATTAACATTTAGGTCATTTTCGTCCTCCCTAGGCTTATTCTTGTCCAATTAGGGTTTTTAACCAATCTTGTGCATCCAATAGGTGTGTTTGTGTCATTGGATGATCAATTAGGTCATCTTCGTCCTCCCTAGGCTTATTCTTGCCCAATTAGGGTTTTTAACCAATCTTGTGCATCCAATAAGTTGAGTTGTGTCATTGGATTAACATTTAGGTAATTTTCGTCCTCCCTAGGCTTATTCTTGTCCAATTAGGGTTTTTAACCAATCTTGTGCATCCAATAAGTTCATTTGTGTTATTGGATTAACATTTAGGTCATTTTCGTCCTCCCTATGCATATTCTTGTCCAATTAGAGTTTTAGACCAATCTTGTGCATCCAATAGGTGTGTTTATGTCATTGGATGATCAATTAGGTCATTTTCGTCCTCCCTAGGCATATTCTTGTCCAATTAGGGTTTTTAACCAATTTTGTGCATCCAATAGGTATGTTTGTGGCAATGGATGATCAATTAGGTAATTTTCGTCCTCCCTTGGCTTATTCTTGTCCAATTAGGGTTTTTAACCAATCTTGTTCATCCAATAGGTGTGTTTGTGTCATTGGATGATCAATTAGGTCATTTTCATCCTACCTAGGCATATTCTTGTCCGATTAGGGTTTTTAACCAATCTTGTGCATCCAATAGGTGTGTTTGTGTCGTTGGATGATAAATTAGGTCATTTTCGTCCTCCCTATGCATATTCTTGACCAATTAGGGTTTTTAACCAATCTTGTGCATCCAATAGGTGTGTTTGTGTCATTGGATGATAAATTAGGTCATTTTCGTCCTCCCTAGGCATATTCTTGCCCAATTAGGGTTTTTAACGAATCTTGTGCATCCAATAGGTGTGTTTGTGTCATTGGATGATTAATTAGTTCATTTTCGTCCTCCCTAGGCTTATTATTGTCCAATTAGGGTTTTTAACCAATCTTGTGCATCCAATAAGTTGATTTGTATCATTGTATGATCAATTAGGTTATTTTCGTCCTCCCTAGGCTTATTCTTGTCCAATTAGGGTTTTTAACGAATCTTGTGCATCCAATAGGTGTGTTTGTGTCATTGGATGGTCAATTAGGTCATTTTCGTCCTACCTAGGCATATTCTTGTCCGATTAGGGTTTTTAACCAATCTTGTGCATCCAATAGGTGTGTTTGTGTCATTGGATGATCAATTAGGTCATTTTCGTCCTCCCTAGTCATATTCTTGTCCAATTAGGGTTTTTAACGAATCTTGTGCATCCAATAGGTGTGTTTGTGTCATTGGATGATCAATTAGTTCATTTTCGTCCTCCGTAGGCTTATTCTTGTCCAATTAGGGTTTTTAACCAATCTTGTGCATCCAATAAGTTGAGTTGTGTCATTGGATTAACATTTAGGTCATTTTCGTCCTCCCTAGGCTTATTCTTGTCCAATTAGGGTTTTTAACCAATCTTGTGCATCCAATAGGTGTGTTTGTGTCATTGGATGATCAATTAGGTCATCTTCATCCTCCCTAGGCTTATTCTTACCCAATTAGGGTTTTTAACCAATCTTGTGCATCCAATAAGTTGAGTTGTGTCATCGGATTAACATTTAGGTCATTTTCGTCCTCCCTAGGCTTATTCTTGTCCAATTAGGGTTTTTAACCAATCTTGTGCATCCAATAAGTTCATTTGTGTCATTGGATTAACATTTAGGTCATTTTCGTCCTCCTTAGGCATATTCTTGTCGAATTAGAGTTTTAGACCAATCTTGTGCATCCAATAGGTGTGTTTGTGTCATTGGATGATCAATTAGGTCATTTTCGTCCTCCCTAGTCATATTCTTGTCCAATTAGGGTTTTTAACGAATCTTGTGCATCCAATAGGCGTGTTTGTGTCATTGGATGATCAATTAGTTCTTTTTCGTCCTCCCTAGGCTTATTCTTGTCCAATTAGGGTTTTTAACCAATCTTGTGCATCCAATAAGTTGAGTTGTGTCATTGGATTAACATTTAGGTCATTTTCGTCCTCCCTAGGCTTATTCTTGTCCAATTAGGGTTTTTAACCAATCTTGTGCATCCAATAGGTGTGTTTGTGTCATTGGATGATCAATTAGGTCATTTTCGTCGTCCCTAGGCTTATTCTTGTCCAATTAGGGTTTTTAACCAATCTTGTGCATCCAATAAGTTGAGTTGTGTCATTGGATTAACATTTAGGTCATTTTCGTCCTCCCTAGGCTTATTCTTGTCCAATTAGGGTTTTTAACCAATCTTGTGCATCCAATAGGTGTGTTTGTGTTATTGGATGATCAATTAGGTCATTTTCGTCGTCCCTAGGCTTATTCTTGTCCAATTAGGGTTTTTAACCAATCTTGTGCATCCAATAAGTTCATTTGTGTCATTGGATTAACATTTAGGTCATTTTCATCTTCCCTAGGCATATTATTGTCCAATTAGGGTTTTTAACCAATCTTGTGCATCCAATAGGTGTGTTTGTTTCATTGGATGATCAATTAGGTTATTTTCGTCCTCCCAATGCTTATTCTTGTCCAATTATGGTTTTTAACTAATCTTGTACATCCAATAACTTCATTTGTGTCATTGGATGATCAATTAGGTCATATTTGTCCCCCCTAGGCATATTCTTGTCCAATTTGGGTTTTTAACCAATCTTGTGCATCCAATAGGTGTGTTTGTGTCATTGGATGATCAATTAGGTCATTTTCGTCCTCCCTAGGCTTATTCTTGTCCAATTAGGGTTTTTAACCGATCTTGTGAAATAAATAGGTGTGTTTGTGTCGTTGGATGATCAAATAGGTCATTTTCGTCCTCCCTAGGCATATTCTTGTCCAATTAGGGTTTTTAACCAATCTTGTGCATCCAATAGGTGTGTTTGTGTCATTGGATGATCAATTAGGTCATTTTCGTCCTCCCTAAGCTTATTCTTGTCCAATTAGGGTTTCTAACCAATCTTGTGCATCCAATAAGTTGAGTTGTGTCATTGGATTAACATTTAGTTCATTTTCTTTCTCCCTAGGCTTATTCTTGTCCAATTAGGGTTTTTAACCAATCTTGTGCATCCAATAAGTTCATTTGTGTCATTGGATTAACATTTAGGTCATATTCGTCCTCCCTAGGCATATTCTTGTCCAATTAGGGTTTTTAACCAATCTTGTGCATCCAATAGGTGTGTTTGTGTCATTGGATGATCAATTAGGTCATTTTCGTCCTCCCTAGGCATATTCTTGTCCAATTAGGGTTTTTAACCAATCTTGTGCATCCAATAGGTGTGTTTGTGTCATTGGATGATCAATTAGGTCATTTTCGTCCTCCCTAGGCGTATTCTTGTCCAATTAGGGTTTTTAACCAATCTTGTGCATCCAATAACTTTGTTTGTGTCATTGGATGATCAATTAGGTCATTTTCGTCCTCCCTAGGCATATTCTTGTCCAATTAGGGTTTTTAACCAATCTTGTGCATCCAATAGGTGTGTTTGTGTCATTGGATGATCAATTAGGTCATTTTTGTCCTTCCTAGGCTTATTCTTGTCCAATTAGGGTTTTTAACCAATCTTGTGCATCCAATAAGTTCATTTGTGTCATTGGATTAACATTTAGGTCATTTTCGTCCTCCCTAGGCATATTCTTGTCCAATTAGGGTTTTTAACCAATCTTGTGCATCCAATAGGTGTGTTTGTGTCATTGGATGATCAATTAGGTCACTTTGATCCTCCCTAGGCTTATTCTTGTCCAATTAGGGTTTTTAACCAATCTTGTGCCTCGAATAAGTTCATTTGTGTCATCAGATTAACATTTAGGTCATTTTCGTCCTCCCTAGGCATATTCTTGTCCAATTAGGGTTTTTAACCAATCTTGTGCATCCAGTAGGTGTGTTTGTGTCATTGGATGATCAATTTAGGTCATTTTCGTCCTCCCAAGGCATATTCTTGTCCAATTAGGGTTTTTAACCAATCTTGTGCATCCAATAAGTTCATTTGTGTCATTGGATTAACATTTAGGTCATTTTCGTCCTCCCTAGGCATATTCTTGTCCAATTAGGGTTTTTAACCAATCTTGTGCTTGCAATAGGTGTGTTTGTGTCATTGGATGATCAATTAGGTCATTTTCGTCCTCCCTAGGCTTATTCTTGTCCAATTAGGGTTTTTAACCAATCTTGTGCATCCAATAGGTGTGTTTGTGTCATTGGATGATCAATTAGGTCATTTTCGTCCTCCCTAGGCTTATTCTTGTCCAATTAGGGTTTTTAACCAATCTTGTGCATCCAATAGGTGTGTTTGTGTCATTGGATGATCAATTAGGTCATTTTCGTCCTTTCTATGCTTATTTTTGTCCAATTAGGGTTTTTAAGCAATCTTGTGCATCCAATAAGTTCATTTGTGTCATTGGATGATCAATTAGGTCATTTTCGTCCTCCCTAGGCATATTCTTGTCCAACTAGGGTTTCTAACCAATCTTGTGCTTCCAATAGATGTGTTTGTGTCATTGGATGATCAATTAGGTCATTTTCGTCCTCCCTAGGCTTATTCTTGTCCAATTAGGGTTTTTAACCAATCTTGTGCATCCAATAGGTGTGTTTGTGTCATTGGATGATCAATTAGGTCATTTTCGTCCTCCCTAGGCTTATTCTTGTCCAATTAGGGTTTTTAACCAATCTTGTGCATCCAATAGGTGTGTTTGTGTCATTGGATGATCAATTAGGTCATTTTCGTCCTCCCTAGGCTTATTCTTGTCCAATTAGGGTTTTTAACCAATCTTTTGCATCCAATAGGTGTGTTTGTGTCATTGGATGACCAATTAGGTCATTTTCGTCCTCCCAAGGCATATTCTTGTCCAATTAGGGTTTTTAACCAATCTTGTGCATCCCATAGGTGTGTTTGTGGCAATGGATGATCAATTAGGTCATTTTCGTCCTCCCTAGGCTTATTCTTGTCCAATTAGGGTTTTTAACCAATCTTGTGCATCCAATAGGTGTGTTTGTGTCATTGGATGATCAATTAGGTCATTTTCGTCCTCCCTAGGCTTATTCTTGTCCAATTAGGGTTTTTAACCAATCTTGTTCATATAATAAGTTCATTAGTGTCATTCGATGATCAATTAGGTCATTTTCGTCCTCCCTAGGCTTATTCTTGTCCAATTAGGGTTTTTAACCAATCTTGTGCATCCAATAAGTTCATTTGTGTCATTGGATTAACATTTAGGTCATATCCGTCCTCCCTAGGCATATTCATTCCAATTAAGGGTTTTAACCAATCTTGTGCATCCAATAGGTGTGTTTGTGTCATTGGATGATCAATTAGGTCATTTTCGTCCTCCCTAGGCTTATTCTTGTCCAATTAGGGTTTTTAACCAATCTTGTGCATCCAATAGGTGTGTTTGTGTCATTGGATGATCAATTAGGTCATTTTCGTCCTCCCTAGGCTTATTCTTGTCCAATTAGGGTTTTTAACCAATCTTGTGCATCCAATAAGTTGAGTTGTGTCATTGGATTAACATTTAGGTCATTTTGATTCTCCCTAGGCTTATTCTTGTCGAATTAGGTTTTTAACCAATCTTGTGCATCCAATAAGTTCATTTGTGTCATTGGATTCACATTTAGGTCATTTTCGTCCTCCCTAGGCATATTCTTGTCCAATTAGAGTTTTTAACTAATCTTGTGCATCCAATAGGTGTGTTTATCTCATTGGATGATTAATTAGGTCACTTTGATCCTCTCTAGGCTTATTCTTGTCCAATTAGGGTTTTTAACCAATCTTGTGCATCCAATAAGTTCATTTGTGTCATTGGATTAACATTTAGGTCATTTTCGTCCTCCCTAGGCATATTCTTGTCCAATTAGGGTTTTTAACCAATCTTGTGCATCCAATAGGTGTGTTTGTGTCATTGGATGATCAATTTAGGTCATTTTTGTCCTCCCTAGGCTTATTCTTGTCCAATTAGGGTTTTTAACCAATCTTGTGCATCCAATAGGTGTGTTTGTGTCATTGGATGATCAATTAGGTCATTTTCGTCCTCCCTAGGCTTATTCTTGTCCAATTAGGGTTTTTAACCAATCTTGTGCATCCAATAGGTGTGTTTGTGTCATTGGATGATCAATTAGGTCATTTTCGTCCTCCCTAGGCATATTCTTGTCCAACTAGGGTTTTTAACCAATCTTGTGCATCCAATAAGTTCATTTGTGTCATTGGATGATCAATTAGGTCATTTTCATCCTCCCTAGCCATATTCTTGTCCAACAATGGTTTTTAACCAATCTTGTGCATCCAATAGGTGTGTTTGTGTCATTGGATGATCAATTAGGTCATTTTCGTCCTCCCTAGGCTTATTCTTGTCCAATTAGGGTTTTTAACCAATCTTGTGCATCCAATAGGTGTGTTTGTGTCATTGGATGATCAATTAGGTCATTTTCGTCCTCCCTAGGCTTATTCTTGTCCAATTAGGGTTTTTAACCAATCTTGTGCATCCAATAGGTGTGTTTGTGTCATTGGATGATCAATTAGGTCATTTTCGTCCTACCTAGGCATATTCTTGTCCGATTAGGGTTTTTAACCAATCTTGTGCATCCAATAGGTGTGTTTGTGTCATTGGATGATCAATAAGGTCATTTTCGTCCTACCTAGGCATATTCTTGTCCGATTAGGGTTTTTAACCAATCTTGTGCATCCAATAGGTGTCTTTGTGTCATTGGATGATCAATTAGGTCATTTTCGTCCTCCCTAGGCTTATTCTTGTCCAATTAGCTTTTTTAACCAATCTTGTGCATCCAATAAGTTGAGTTGTGTCATTGGATTAACATTTAGGTCATTTTCGTCCTCCCTAGGCTTATTCTTGTCCAATTAGGGTTTTTAACCAATCTTGTGCATCCAATAGGAGTGTTTGTGTCATTGGAGGATCAATTAGGTCATTTTCGTCCTCCATATGCTTATTCTTGTCCAATTAGGGTTTTTTAACCAATCTTGTGCATCCAATAAGTTGAGCTGTGTCATTGGATTAACATTTAGGTCATTTTCGTCCTCCCTAGGCTTATTCTTGTCCAATTACGGTTTCTAACCAATCTTGTGCATCCAATAAGTTCATTTGTGTCATTGGATTAACATTTAGGTCATTTTCGTTCCCCTAGGCATATTCTTGTCCAATTAGGGTTTTTAACCAATCTTGTGCATCCAATAGGTGTGTGTGTGTCATTGGATGATCAATTAGGTTATTTTCGTCCTCCCTAGGCTTATTCTTGTCCAATTAGGGTTTTTAACCAATCTTGTGCAACCAATAGGTGTTTAACCAATCTTGTGCATCCAATAGGTGTGTTTGTGGAAATAGATGATCAATTAGGTCATTTTCGTCCTCCCTAGGCTTATTCTTGTCCAATTAGGGTTTTTAACCAATCTTGTGCATCCAATAGGTGTGTTTGTGTCATTGGATGATCAATTAGGTCATTTTCGTCCTCCCTAGGCTTATTCTTGTCCAATTAGGGTTTTTAACCAATCTTGTGCATCCAATAGGTGTGTTTGTGTCATTGGATGATCAATTAGGTCATTTCCGTCCTCCCTAGGCTTATTCTTGTCCAATTAGGGTTTTTAACCAATCTTGTGCATCCAATAACTTTGTTTGTGTCATTGAATTAATATTTAGGTCATTTTTGTCCTCCCTAGGCATATTCTTGTCCAATTAGGGTTTTTAACCAATCTTCTGCATCCAATAGGTGTGTTTGTGGCAATGGATGATCAATTAGGTCATTTTCGTCCTCCCTAGGCTTATTCTTGTCCAATTAGGGTTTTTAACCAATCTTGTGCATCCAATAGGTGTGTTTGTGTCATTGGATGATCAATTAGGTCATTTTCGTCCTCCCTAGGCTTATTCTTGTCCAATTAGGGTTTTTAACCAATCTTGTGCATCCAATAAGTTAAGTTGTGTCATTGGATTAACATTTAGGTCATTTACGTTCTCCCTACGCTTATTCTTGTCCAATTAGGGTTTTTAACCAATCTTGTGCATCCAATAGGTGTGTTTGTGTCATTGGATGATCAATTAGGTCATTTTCGTCCTCCCTAGGCATATTCTTGTCCAATTAGGGTTTTTAACCAATCTTGTGCATCCAATAGGTGTGTTTGTGTCATTGGATGATCAATTAGGTCATTTTCGTCCTCCCTAGGCATATTCTTGTCCAATTAGGGTTTTTAACCAATCTTGTCCATCCAATAGGTGTGTTTGGGTCATTGGATGATCAATTAGGTCATTTTCGTCCTCCCTAGGCTTATTCTTGTCCAATTAGGGTTTTTAACTAATCTTGTGCATCTAATAGGTGTGTATGTGTCATTGGATGATCAATTAGGTCATTTTCGTCCTCCCTAGGCTTATTCTTGTCCAATTAGGGTTTTTAACCAATCTTGTGCATCCAATAGGTGTGTTTGTGTCATTGGATGATCAATTAGGTCATTTTCGTCCTCCCTAGGCTTATTCTTGTCCAATTAGGGTTTTTAACCAATCTTGTGCATCGAATAAGTTGAGTTGTGTCATTGGATTAACATTTAGGTCATTTTCGTCCTCCGTAGGCATATTCTTGTCCAATTAGGGTTTTTAACCAATCCTGTGCATCCAGTAGGTGTGTTTGTGTCATTGGATGATCAATTAGGTCACTTTCTTCCTCCCTAGGCTTATTCTTGTCCAATTAGGGTTTTTAACCGATCTTGTGCATCCAATAGGTGTGTTTGTGTCATTGGATGATCAATTAGGTCATTTTCGTCCTCCCTAGGCATATTCTTGTCCAATTAGGGTTTTTAACCAATCTTGTGCATCCAATAGGTGTGTTTGTGTCATTGGATGATCAATTAGGTCATTTTCGTCCTCCCTAGGCTTATTCTTGTCCAATTAGGGTTTTTAACCAATCTTGTGCATCCAATAGGTGTGTTTGTGTCATTGACTGATCAATTAGGTCATTTTCGTCCTCCCTAGGCTTATTCTTGTCCAATTAGGGTTTTTAACTAATCTTGTGCATCCAATAAGTTCATTTGTGTCATTGGATGATCAATTAGGTCATTTTCGTCCTCCCTAGGCATATTCTTGTCCAACTAGGGTTTTAAACCAATGTTGTGCATCTAATAGGTGTGTTTCTGTCATTGGATGATCAATTAGGTCATTTTCGTCCTCCCTAGACTTATTCTTGTCCAATTAGGGTTTTTAACCAATCTTGTGCATCCAATAGGTGTGTTTGTGTCATTGGATGATCAATTAGGTCATTTTCGTCCTCCCTAGTCTTATTCTTGTCCAATTAGGGTTTTTAACGAATCTTGTGCATCCAATAGGTGTGTTTGTGTCATTGGATGATCAATTAGTTCATTTTCGTCCTCCCTAGGCTTATTCTTGTCCAATTAGGGTTTTTAACCAATCTTGTGCATCCAATAAGTTGAGTTGTGTCATTGGATTAACATTTAGGTCATTTTCGTCCTCCCTAGGCTAATTCTTGTCCAATTAGGGTTTTTAACCAATCTTGTGCATCCAATAGGTGTGTTTGTGTCATTGGATGATCAATTAGGTCATCTTCGTACTCCCTAGGCTTATTCTTGCCCAATTAGGGTTTTTAACCAATCTTGTGCATCTAATAAGTTGAGTTGTGTCATTGGATTAACATTTAGGTCATTTTCGTCCTCCCTAGGCTTATTCTTGTCCAATTAGGGTTTTTAACCAATCTTGTGCATCCAATAAGTTCATTTGTGTCATTGGATTAACATTTAGGTCATTTTCGTCCTCCCTATGCATATTCTTGTCCAATTAGAGTTTTAGACCAATCTTGTGCATCCAATAGGTGTGTTTGTGTCATTGGATGATCAATTAGGTTATTTTCGTCCTCCCTAGGCTTATTTTTGTCCAATTAGGGTTTTTAACTAATCTTGTGCATCCAATAAGCTCATTTGTGTCATTGGATGATCAATTAGGTCATTTTCGTCCTCCCTAGGCTTATTCTTGTCCAATTAGGGTTTTTAACTAATCTTGTGCATCCAATAAGGTCATTTGTGTCATTGGATGATCAATTAGGTCATTTTCGTCCTCCCTAGGCTTATTCTTGTCCAATTAGGGTTTTTAACCAATCTTGTGCATCCAATAGGTGTGTTTGTGTCATTGGATGATCAATTTGGTCATTTTCGTCCTCCATAGGCTTATTCTTGTCCAATTAGGGTTTTTAACCAATCTTGTGCATCCAATAAGTTGAGTTGTGTCATTGGATTAACATTTAGGTCATTTTCGCCCTCCCTAGGCTAATTCTTGTCCAATTAGGGTTTTTAACCAATCTTGTGCAACCAATAAGTTCATTTGTGTCATTGGATTAACATTTAGGTCATTTTCATCCTCCCTAGGCATATTCTTGTCCAATTAGGGTTTTTAACCAATCTTGTGCATCGAATAGGTGTGTTTGTGTCATTGGATGATCAATTAGGTTATTTTCGTCCTCCCTAGGCTTATTCTTGTCCAATTAGGGTTTTTAACCAATCTTGTGCATCCAATAGGTGTGTTTGTGTCATTCGATGATCAATTAGGTCATTTTCGTCCTCCCTAGGCTTATTCTTGTCCAATTAGGGTTTTTAACGAATCTTGTGCATCCAATAGGTGTGTTTGTGTCATTGGATGATCAATTAGTTCATTTTCGTCCTCCCTAGGCTTATTCTTGTCCAATTAGGGTTTTTAACCAATCTTGTGCATCCAATAGGTGTGTTTGTGTCATTGGATGATCAATTAGGTCATCTTCGTCCTCCCTGGGCTTATTCTTGTCCAATTAGGGTTTTTAACTAATCTTGTGCATCCAATAAGTTCATTTGTGTCATTGGATGATCAATTAGGTCATTTTCATCCTCCCTAGGCTTATTCTTGTCCAATTAGGGTTTTTAACCGATCTTGTGCATCCAATAGGTGTGTTTGTGTCATTGGATGATCAATTAGGTCATTTTCGTCCTCCCTAGGCCTATTCTTGTCCAATTAGGGTTTTTAACCAATCTTGTGCATCCAATAGGTGTGTTTGTGTCATTGGATGACCAATTAGGTCATTTTCGTCCTCCCTAGGCATATTCTTGTCCAATTAGGGTTTTTAACCAATCTTGTGCATCTATTAGGTGTGTTTTGTGGCAATGGATGATCAATTAGGTCATTTTCGTTCTCCGTAGGCTTATTCTTGTCCAATTAGGGTTTTTAACCAATCTTGTGCATCCAATAGGTGTGTTTGTGTCATTGGATGATCAGTTAGGTTATTTTCGTCCTCCCTAGGCTTATTCTTGTCCAATTAGGGTTTTTAACCAATCTTGTGCATCCAATAAGTTCATTTGTGTCATTGGATTAACATTTAGGTCATTTTCGTCCTCCCTAGGCATATTCTTGTCCAATTAGGGTTTTTAACCAATCTTGTGCATCCAATAGGTGTGTTTGAGTCATTGTATGATCAATTAGGTTATTTGCGTCCTCCCTAGGCTTACTCTTGTCCAATTAGGGTTTTTAACCAATCTTTTCCATCCAATAGGTGTGTTTGTGTCATTGGATGATCAATTAGGTCATTTTCGTCCTCCATAGGCTTATTCTTGTCCAATTAGGGTTTTTAACCAATCTTGTGCATCCAATAGGTGTGTTTGTGTCATTGGATGATCAATTAGGTCATTTTCGTCCTCCCTAGGCTTATTCTTGTCCAATTAGGGTTTTTAACCAATCTTGTGCATCCAATAAGTTGAGTTGTGTCATTGGATTAACATTTAGGTCATTTTCGTCCTCCCTAGGCTTATTCTTGTCCAATTAGGGTTTTTAACCAATCTTGTGCATCCAATAGGTGTGTTTGTGTCATTTGGATGATCAATTAGGTCATTTTCGTCCTCCATAGGCTTATTCTTGTCCAATTAGGGTTTTTAACCAATCTTGTGCATCCAATAAGTTGAGTTGTGTCTTTGGATTAACATTTAGGTCATTTTCGTCCTCCCTAGGCTTATTCTTGTCCAATTAGGGTTTTTAACCAATCTTGTGCATCCAATAGGTGTGTTTGTGTCATTGGATGATCAATTAGGTCATTTTCGTCCTCCCTAGGCATATTCTTGTCCAATTAGGGTTTTTAACCAATCTTGTGCATCCAATAGGTGTGTTTGTGTCATTGGATGATCAATTAGGTCATTTACGTCCTCCCTAGGCTTATTCTTGTCCAATTAGGGTTTTTAACCTATCTTGTGCATCCAATAACTTTGTTTGTGTCATTGAATTAATATTTAGGTCATTTTCGTCCTCCCTAGGCGTATTCTTGTCCAATTAGGGTTTTTAACCAATCTTGTGCATCTAATAGGTGTGTTTGTGTCATTGGATGATCAATTAGGTCATTTTCGTCCTCCCTAGGCTTATTCTTGTCCAATTAGGGTTTTTAACCAATCTTGTGCATCCAATAAGTTGAGTTGTGTCATTGGATTAACATTTAGGTCATTTTCGTCCTCCCTAGGCTTATTCTTGTCCAATTAGGGTTTTTAACCAATCTTGTGCATCCAATAGGTGTGTTTGTGTCATTGTATGCTCAATTAGGTCATTTTTGTCCTCCCTAGGCTTATTCTTGCCCAATTAGGGTTTTTAACCAATCTTGTGCATCCAATAAGTTGAGTTATGTGATTGGATTGACATTTAGGTCATTTTCGTCCTCCCTAGGCTTATTCTTGTCCAATTAGGGTTTTTAACCAATCTTGTGCATCCAATAAGTTCATTTGTGTCATTGGATTAACATTTAGGTCATTTTCGTCCTCCCTAGGCATATTCTTGTCCAATTAGAGTTTTAGACCAATCTTGTGCATCCAATAGGTGTGTTTGTGTAGTTGGATGATCAATTAGGTTATTTTTGTCCTCCCTAGGCTTATTCTTGTCCAATTAGGGTTTTTAACTAATCTTGTGCATCCAATAAGTTCATTTGTGTCATGGATGATCAATTAGGTCATTTTCGTCCTCCCTAGGCTTATTCTTGTCCAATTAGGGTTTTTAACCAATCTTGTGCATCCAATAGGTCTGTTTGTGTCATTGGATGATCAATTAGGTCATTTTCGTCCTCCCTAGGCATATTCTTGTCCAATTAGGGTTTTTAACCAATCTTGTGCATCCAATAGGTGTGTTTGTGTCATTGGATGATCAATTAGGTCCTTTACGTCCTCCCTAGGCTTATTCTTGTCCAATTAGGGTTTTTAACCAATCTTGTGCATCCAATAGGTGTGTTTGTGTCATTGGATGATCAATTAGGTCATTTTCGTCCTCCCTAGGCTTATTCTTGTCCAATTAGGGTTTTTAACCAATCTTGTGCATCCAATACGTTTAGTTGTGTCATTGGATTAACATTTAGGTCATTTTCGTCCTCCCTAGGCTTATTCTTGTCCAATTAGGGTTTTTAACCAATCTTGTGCATCCAATAGGTGTGTTTGTGTCATTGGATGATCAATTAGGTCATTTTCGTCCTCCCTAGGCATATTCTTGTCCAATTAGGGTTTTTAACCAATCTTGTCCATCCAATAGGTGTGTTTGGGTCATTGGATGATCAATTAGGTCATTTTCGTCCTCCCTAGGCTTATTCTTGTCCAATTAGGGTTTTTAACTAATCTTGTGCATCTAATAGGTGTGTATGTGTCATTGGATGATCAATTAGGTCATTTTCGTCCTCCCTAGGCTTATTCTTGTCCAATTAGGGTTTTTAACCAATCTTGTGCATCCAATAGGTGTGTTTGTGTCATTGGATGATCAATTAGGTCATTTTCGTCCTCCCTAGGCTTATTCTTGTCCAATTAGGGTTTTTAACCAATCTTGTGCATCGAATAAGTTGAGTTGTGTCATTGGATTAACATTTAGGTCATTTTCGTCCTCCGTAGGCATATTCTTGTCCAATTAGGGTTTTTAACCAATCCTGTGCATCCAGTAGGTGTGTTTGTGTCATTGGATGATCAATTAGGTCACTTTCTTCCTCCCTAGGCTTATTCTTGTCCAATTAGGGTTTTTAACCGATCTTGTGCATCCAATAGGTGTGTTTGTGTCATTGGATGATCAATTAGGTCATTTTCGTCCTCCCTAGGCATATTCTTGTCCAATTAGGGTTTTTAACCAATCTTGTGCATCCAATAGGTGTGTTTGTGTCATTGGATGATCAATTAGGTCATTTTCGTCCTCCCTAGGCTTATTCTTGTCCAATTAGGGTTTTTAACCAATCTTGTGCATCCAATAAGTTGAGTTGTGTCATTGGATTAATATTTAGGTCATTTTCGTTCTCCCTACGCTTATTTTTGTCCAATTAGGGTTTTTAACCAATCTTGTGCATCCAATAGGTGTGTTTGTGTCATTGGATGATCAATTAGGTCATTTTCGTCCTCCCTAGGCATATTCTTGTCCAATTAGGGTTTTTAACCAATCTTGTGCATCCAATAGGTGTGTTTGTGTCATTGGATGATCAATTAGGTCATTTTCGTCCTCCCTAGGCATATTCTTGTCCAATTAGGGTTTTTAACCAATCTTGTGCATCCAATAGGTGTGTTTGTGTCATTGGATGATCAATTAGGTTATTTTCTTCCTCCCTATGCATATTCTTGTCCAATTAGGGTTTTTAACTAATCGTGTGCATCCGATAAGTTCATTTGTGTCATTGGATGATCAATTAGGTCATTTTCGTCCTCCCTAGGCATATTCTTGTCCAATTAGGGTTTTTAACCAATCTTGTGCATCCAATAGGTGTGTTTGTGTCATTGGATGATCAATTAGGTCATTTTCGTCCTCCCTAGGCATATTCTTGTCCAATTAGGGTTTTTAACCAATCTTGTGCATCCAATAGGTGTGTTTGTGTCATTGGATGATCAATTAGGTCATTTTCGTCCTCCCTAGGCATATTCCCATCCAATTAGGGTTTTTAACCAATCTTTTGCATCCAATAGGTGTGTTTGTGTCATTGGATGATCAATTAGGTCATTTTCGTCCTCCCTAGGCTTATTCTTGTCCAATTAGGGTTTTTAACCAATCTTGTGCATCCAATATGTTTGTTTGTGTCATTGAATTAATATTTAGGTCATTTTCGTCCTCCCTAGGCATCATCTTTTCCAATTAGGGTTTTTAACCAATCTTTTGCATCCGATAGGTGTGTTTGTGTCATTGGATGATCAATTAGGTCATTTTCGTCCTCCTTAGGCTTATTCTTGTCCAATTAGGGTTTTTAACCAATCTTGTGCATCCAATAAGTTCATTTGTGTCATTGGATTAAAATTTAGGTCATTTTCATCCTCCCTAGGCATATTCTTGTCCAATTAGGGTTTTTAACCAATCTTCTGCATCCAATAGGTGTGTTTGTGTCATTGGATGATCAATTACGTCATTTTCGTCCTCCCTAGGCTTATTCTTGTCCAATTAGGGTTTTTAACCAATCTTGTGCATCCAATAAGTTCATTTGTGTCATTGGATTAACATTTAGGTCATTTTCATCCTCCCTAGGCATATTCTTGTCCAATTAGGGTTTTTAACCAATCTTGTGCATCCAATAGGTGTGTTTGTGTCATTGGATGATCAATTAGGTTATTTTCGTCCTCCCTAGGCTTATTCTTGTCCAAATAGGGTTTTTAACCAATCTTGTGCTTCCAATAGGTGTGTTCGTGGCAATAGATGATCAATTAGGTCATTTTCGTTCTCCCTAGGCTTATTCTTGTCCAATTAGGGTTTTTAACCAATCTTGTGCATCCAATAAGTTGAGTTGTGTCATTGGATTAACATTTAGGTCATTTTCGTCCTCCCTAGGCATATTCTTGTCCAATTAGGGTTTTTAACTAATCTTGTGCATCCGATAGGTGTGTTTGTGTCATTGGATGATCAATTAGGTCATTTTCGTCCTCCCTAGGCTTATTCTTGTCCAATTAGGGTTTTTAACCAATCTTGTGCATCCAATAGGTGTGTTTGTGTCATTGGATGATCAATTAGGTCATTTTCGTCCTCCCTAGTCATATTCTTCTCCAATTAGGGTTTTTAACCAATCTTGTGCATCCAATAAGTTGAGTGGTGTCATTGGATTAACATTTAAGTCATTTTCGTCCTCCCTAGGCTTATTCCTGTCCAATTAGGGTTTTTAACCAATCTTGTGCATCCAATAAGTTCATTTGTGTTATTGGATTAACATTTAGGTCATTTTCGTCCTCCCTATGCATATTCTTGTCCAATTAGAGTTTTAGACCAATCTTGTGCATCCAATAGGTGTGTTTATGTCATTGGATGATCAATTAGGTCATTTTCGTCCTCCCTAGGCATATTCTTGTCCAATTAGGGTTTTTAACCAATCTTGTGCATCCAATAGGTGTGTTTGTGTCATTGGATGATCAATTTGGTCATTTTCGTCCTCCCTAGGCATATTCTTGTCCAATTAGGGTTTTTAACGAATCTTGTGCATCCAATAGGTGTGTTTGTGTCATTGGAGGATCAATTAGGTCATTTTCGTTCTCCCTAGGCATATTCTTGTCCAATTAGGGTTTTTAACCAATCTTGTGCATCCAATAGGTGTGTTTGTGTCATTGGATGATCAATTAGGTCATTTTCGTCCTCCCTAGGCATATTCTTGTCCAATTAGGGTTTTTAACCAATCTTGTGCATCCAATAGGTGTGTTTGTGTCATTGGATGATCAATTAGGTCATTTTCGTCCTCCCTAGGCATATTCTTGTCCAATTAGGGTTTTTAACCAATCTTGTGCATCCAATAGGTGTGCTTGTGTCATTGGATGATCAATTAGGTCATTTTCGTCCTCCCTAGACTTATTCTTGCCCAATTAGGGTTTTTAACCGATCTTGTGCATCCAATAGGTGTGTTTTTGTCATTGGATGATCAATTAGGTCATTTTCGTCCTCCCTAGGCACATTCTTGTCCAATTAGGGTTTTTAACCAATCTTGTGCATCCAATAGGTGTGTTTGTGTCATTGGATGATCAATTAGGTCATTTTCGTCCTCCCTAGGCTTATTCTTGTCCAATTAGGGTTTTTAACTAATCTTGTGCAGCCGATAAGTTTATTTGTGTCATTGAATTAATATTTAGGTCATTTTCGTCCTCCCTAGGCATATTCTTGTCCAATTAGGGTTTTTAACCAATCTTGTGCATCCAATAGGTGTGTTTGTGTCATTGGATGATCAATTAGGTCATTTTCGTCCTCCCTAGGCATATTCTTGTCCAATTAGGGTTTTTAACCAATCTTGTGCATCCAATAGGTGTGTTTGTGTCATTGGATTAACATTTAGGTCATTTTCGTCCTCCTTAGGCTTATTCTTGCCCAATTAGGGTTTTTAACCAATCTTGTGCATCCAATAAGTTGAGTTGTGTCATTGGATTAACATTTAGGTCATTTTCGTCCTCCCTAGGCTTATTCTTGTCCAATTAGGGTTTTTAACCAATCTTGTGCATCCAATAAGTTCATTTGTGTCATTGGATTAACATTTAGGTCATTTTCGTCCTCCCTAGGCATATTCTTGTCCAATTAGGGTTTTTAACCAATCTTGTGCATCCAATAGGTGTGTTTGTGTCATTGGATGATCAATTAGGTCATTTTCGTCCTCCCTAGGCATATTCTTGTCCAATTAGGGTTTTTAACCAATCTTGTGCTTCCAATAGGTGTGTTCGTGTCATTGGATGATCAATTAGGTCATTTTCGTCCTCCCTAGGCTTATTCTTGTCCAATTAGGATTTTTAACCAATCTTGTGCATCCAATAAGTTTGTTTGTGTCATTGAATTAATATTTAGGTCATTTTCGTCCTCCCTAGGCATATTCTTGTCCAATTAGGGTTTTTAACCAATCTTGTGCATCCAATAGGTGTGTTTGTGTCATTGGATGATCAATTAGGTCATTTTCGTCCTCCCTAGGCTTATTCTTGTCCAATTAGGGTTTTTAACCAATCTTGTGCATCCAATAAGTTGAGTTGTGTCATTGGATTAAGATTTAGGTCATTTTCGTTCTCCCTAGGCTTATTGTTGTCCAATTAGGGTTTTTAACCAATCTTTTGCATCCAATAAGTTCATTTGTGTTATTGGATTAACATTTAGGTCATATTCGTCCTCCCTAGGCATATTCTTGTCCAATTAGGGTTTTTAACCAATCTTGTGCATCCAATAGGTGTGTTTGTGTCATTGGATGATCAATTAGGTCATTTTCGTCCTCCCTAGGCATATTCTTGTCCAATTAGGGTTTTTAACCAATCTTGTGCATCCAATAGGTGTGTTTGTGTCATTGGATGATCAATTAGGTCATTTTCGTCCTCCCTAGGCTTATTCTTGTCCAATTAGGGTTTTTAACCAATCTTGTGCATCCAATAAGTTCATTAGTGTCATTGGATGATCAATTAGGTCATTTTCGTCCTCCCTAGGCATATTATTATCCAATTAGGGTTTTTAACCAATCTTGTGCATCCAATAAGTTTGTTTGTGTCATTGAATTAATATTTAGGTCATTTTCGTCCTCCCTAGGCATATTCTTGTCCAATTAGGGTTTTTAACCAATCTTGTGCATCCAATAGGTGTGTTTGTGTCATTGGATGATCAATTAGGTCATTTTCGTCCTCCCTAGGCATATTCTTGTCCAATTAGGGTTTTTAACCAATCTTGTGCATCCAATAGGTGTGTTTGTGTCATTGGATGATCAATTAGGTTATTTTCTTCCTCCCTATGCATATTCTTGTCCAATTAGGGTTTTTAACTAATCGTGTGCATCCGATAAGTTCATTTGTGTCATTGGATGATCAATTAGGTCATTTTCGTCCTCCCTAGGCATATTCTTGTCCAATTAGGGTTTTTAACCAATCTTGTGCATCCAATAGGTGTGTTTGTGTCATTGGATGATCAATTAGGTCATTTTCGTCCTCCCTAGGCATATTCTTGTCCAATTAGGGTTTTTAACCAATCTTGTGCATCCAATAGGTGTGTTTGTGTCATTGGATGATCAATTAGGTCATTTTCGTCCTTTCTAGGCATATTCTTGTCCAATTAGGGTTTTTAACGAATCTTGTGCATCCAATAGGTGTGTTTGTGTCATTGGATGATCAATTAGGTCATTTTCGTCCTCCCTAGGCTTATTCTTGTCCAATTAGGGTTTTTAACCAATCATGTGCATCCAATAGGTGTGTTTGTGTCATTGGATGATCAATTAGGTCATTTTAGTCCTCCCTAGGCTTATTCTTGTCCAATTAGGGTTTTTAACCAATCTTGTGCATCCAATAGGTGTGTTTGTGTCATTGGATGATCAATTAGGTCATTTTCGTCCTCCCTAGGCTTATTCTTGTCCAATTAGGGTTTTTAACCAATCTTTTGCATCCAATAAGTTCATTTGTGTCATTGGATTAACATTTAGGTCATATCTGTCCTCCCTAGGAATATTCTTGTCCAATTAGGGTTTTTAACCAATCTTGTGCATCCAATAGGTGTGTTTGTGTCATTGGATGATCAATTAGGTCATTTTCGTTCTCCATAGGCTTATTCTGGTCCAATTAGGGTTTTTAAGCAATCTTGTGCATCCAATAAGTTTATTTGTGTTATTGGATTAACATTTAGGTCATATTCGTCCTCCCTAACATATTCTTGTCCAATTAGGGTTTTTAACTAATCTTGTGCATCCAATAGGTGTGTTTGTGTCATTGGATGATCAATTAGGTCATTTTCGTCCTCCCTAGGCATATTCTTGTCCAATTAGGGTTTTTAACCAATCTTGTGCATCCAATAGGTGTGTTTGTGTCATTGGATGATCAATTAGGTCATTTTCGTCCTCCCTAGGCTTATTCTTGTCCAATTAGGATTTTTAACCAATCTTGTGCATCCAATAAGTTCATTAGTGTCATTGGATGATCAATTAGGTCATTTTCGTCCTCCCTAGACATGTTCTTGTCCAACTATGGTTTTTAACCAATCTTGTGCATCCAATAGGTGTGTTTGTGTCATTGGATGATCAATTAGGTCATTTTCGTCCTCCCTAGGCTTATTCTTTTCCAATTAGGGTTTTTAACCAATCTTGTGCATCCAATAAGTTGAGTTGTGTCATTGGATTAACATTTAGGTCATTTTCGTTCTCCCTAGGCTTATTCTTGTCCAATTAGGGTTTTTAACCAATCTTGTGCATCCAGTAGGTGTGTTTGTGTCATTGGATGATCAATTAGGTCATTTTCGTCCTCCCTAGGCATATTCTTGTCCAATTAGGGTTTTTAACGAATCTTGTGCATCCAATAGGTGTGTTTGTGTCATTGGATGATCAATTAGTTCATTTTCGTCCTCCCTAAGCTTATTCTTGTCCAATTAGGGTTTTTAACCAATCTTGTGCATCCAATAAGTTGAGTTGTGTCGTTGGATTAACATTTAGGTCATTTTCGTCCTTCCTAGGCTTATTCTTGTCCAATTAGGGTTTTTAACCAATCTTGTGCATCCAATAGGTGTGTTTGTGTCATTGGATGATCAATTAGGTCATCTTCGTCCTCCCTAGGCTTATTCTTGCCCAATTAGGGTTTTTAACCAATCTTGTGCATCCAATAAGTTGAGTTGTGTCATTGGATTAACATTTAGGTCATTTTCGTCCTCCCTAGGCTTATTCTTGTCCAATTAGGGTTTTTAACCAATCTTGTGCATCCAATAAGTTCATTTGTGTTATTGGATTAACATTTAGGTCATTTTCGTCCTCCCTATGCATATTCTTGTCCAATTAGAGTTTTAGACCAATCTTGTGCATCCAATAGGTGTGTTTATGTCATTGGATGATCAATTAGGTCATTTTCGTCCTCCCTAGGCATATTCTTGTCCAATTAGGGTTTTTAACCAATCTTGTGCATCCAATAGGTGTGTTTGTGTCATTGGATGATCAATTAGGTCATTTTCGTCCTCCCTAGGCATATTCTTGTCCAATTAGGGTTTTTAACCAATCTTGTGCATCCAATAGGTGTGTTTGTGTCATTGGATGATCAATTAGGTCATTTTCGTCGTCCCAAGGCATATTCTTGTCCAATTAGGGTTTTTAACGAATCTTGTGCATCCAATAGGTGTGTTTGTGTCATTGGATGATCAATTAGTTCATTTTCGTCCTCCCTAGGCTTATTCTTGTCCAATTAGGGGTTTTAACCAATCTTGTGCATCCAATAAGTTGAGTTGTGTCATTGGATTAACATTTAGGTCATTTTCGTCCTCCCTAGGCTTATTCTTCTCCAATTAGGGTTTTTAACCAATCTTGTGCATCCAATAGGTGTGTTTGTGTCATTGGATGATCAATTAGGTCATCTTCGTCCTCCCTAGGCTTATTCTTGCCCAATTAGGATTTTTAACCAATCTTGTGCATCCAATAAGTTGAGTTCTGTCATTGGATTAACATTTAGGTCATTTTCGTCCTCCCTAGGCTTATTCTTGTCCAATTAGGGTTTTTAACCAATCTTGTGCATCCAATAAGTTCATTTGTGTTATTGGATTAACATTTAGGTCATTTTCGTCCTCCCTATGCATATTCTTGTCCAATTAGAGTTTTAGACCAATCTTGTGCATCCAATAGGTGTGTTTATGTCATTGGATGATCAATTAGGTCATTTTCGTCCTCCCTAGGCATATTCTTGTCCAATTAGGGTTTTTAACCAATTTTGTGCATCCAATAGGTGTGTTTGTGGCAATGGATGATCAATTAGGTAATTTTCTTCCTCCCTAGGCTTATTCTTGTCCAATTAGGGTTTTTAACCAATCTTGTGCATCCAATAGGTGTGTTTGTGTTATTGGATGATCAATTAGGTCATTTTCGTCCTACCTAGGCATATTCTTGTCCGATTAGGGTTTTTAACCAATCTTGTGCATCCAATAGGTGTGTTTGTGTCATTGGATGATCAATTAGGTCATTTTCGTCCTCCCTAGGCATATTCTTGTCCAATTAGGGTTTTTAACGAATCTTGTGCATCCAATAGGTGTGTTTGTGTCATTGGATGATTAATTAGTTCATTTTCGTCCTCCCTAGGCTTATTCTTGTCCAATTAGGGTTTTTAACCAATCTTGTGCATCCAATAAGTTGAGTTGTGTCATTGTATTAACATTTAGGTCATTTTCGTCCTCCCTAGGCTTATTCTTGTCCAATTAGGGTTTTTAACCAATCTTGTGCATCCAATAGGTGTGTTTGTGTCATTGGATGATCAATTAGGTCATTTTCGTCCTCCCTAGGCTTATTCTTATCCAATTAGGGTTTTAGACCAATCTTGTGCATCCAATAGGTGTGTTTGTGTCATTGGATGATCAATTAGGTCATTTTTGTCCTCCCTAGGCTTATTCTTGTCCAATTAGGGTTTTTAACTAATCTTGTGCATCCGATAAGTTTGTTTGTGTCATTGAATTAATATTTAGGTCATTTTCGTCCTCCCTAGGCATATTCTTGTCCAGTTAGGGTTTTTAACCAATCTTGTGCATCCAATAAGTTGAGTTGTGTCATTGGATTAACATTTAGGTCATTTTCGTCCTCCCTAGGCTTATTCTTGTCCAATTAGGGTTTTTAACCAATCTTGTGCATCCAAAAAGTTCATTTGTGTCATTGGATTAACATTGAGGTCATTTTCGTCCTTCCTAGGCATATTCTTGTCCAATTAGAGTTTTAGACCAATCTTGTGCATCCAATAGGTGTGTTTGTGTCATTGGATGATCAATTAGGTTATTTTCGTCCTCCCTAGCCTTATTCTTGTCCAATTAGGGTTTTTAACTAATCTTGTGCATCCAATAAGTTCATTTGTGTCATTGGATGATCAATTACGTCATTTTCGTCCTCCCTAGGCATATTCTTGTCCAATTAGGGTTTTTAACCAATCTTGTGCATCCAATAGGTGTGTTTGTGTCATTGGATGATCAATTAGGTCATTTTCATCCTCCCTAGGCTTATTCTTGACCAATTAGGGTTTTTAACCAATCTTGTGCATCCAATAAGTTGAGTTGTGTCATTGGATTAACATTTAGGTCATTTTCGTTCTCCCTAGGCTTATTCTTGTCCAATTAGGGTTTTTAACCAATCTTGTGCATCCAATAGGTGTGTTTGTGTCATTGGATGATCAATTAGGGTTTTTAACTAATCTTGTGCATCAAATAAGTTCATTTGTGTCATTGGATGATCAATTAGGTCATTTTCGTCCTCCCTAGGCATATTCTTGTCCAATTAGGGTTTTTAACCAATCTTGTGCATCCAATAGGTGTGTTTGTGTCATTGGATGATCAATTAGGTCATTTTCGTCCTCCCTAGGCTTATTCTTGTCCAATTAAGGTTTTTAACCAATCTTGTGCATCCAATAAGTTGAGTTGTGTCATTGGATTAACATTTAGGTCATTTTCGTCCTCCCTAGGCTTATTCTTGTCCAATTAGGGTTTTTAACCAATCTTGTGCATCCAATAGGTGTGTTTGTGTAATTGGATGATCAATTAGGTCATTTTCTTCCTACCTAGGCATATTCTTGTCCGATTAGGGTTTTTAACCAATCTTGTGCATCCAATAAGTTGAGTTGTGTCATTAGACTAAGATTTAGGTCATTTTCGTCCTCCCTAGGCTTATTTTTGTCCAATTAAGGTTTTTAACCAATCTTGTGCATCCAATAGGTGTGTTTGTGTCATTGGATGACCAATTAGGTCATTTTCGTCCTACCTAGGCATATTCTTGTCCAATTAGGGTTTTTAACCAATCTTGTGCATCCAATAGGTGTGTTTGTGGCAATAGATGATCAATTAGGTCATTTTCGTCCTCCCTAGGCTTATTCTTGTCCAATTAGGGTTTTTAACCAATCTTGTGCATCCAATAGGTGTGTTTGTGTCATTGGATGATCAATTATGTCATTGGATGATCAATTACGTCATTTACGTCCTCCCTAGGCATATTCTTGTCCAATTAGGGTTTTTAACCAATCTTTTGCATCTAATAGGTGTGTTTGTGTCATTGGATGATCAATTAGGTCATTTTCGTCCTTTCTAGGCTTATTCTTGTCCAATTAGGGTTTTTAACCAATCTTGTGCATCCAATAGGTGTGTTTGTGTCATTGGATGATCAATTAGGTCATTTTCGTCCTCCCTAGGCTTATTCTTGTCCAATTAGGGTTTTTAACCAATCTTGTGCATCCAATAAGTTCATTTGTGTCATTGGATTAACATTTAGGTCATTTTCGTCCTCAATAGGCATATTCTTGTCCAATTAGGGTTTTTAACCAATCTTGTGCATCCAATAGGTGTGTTTGTGGCAATGGATGACCAATTAGGTCATTTTCGTCCTCCCTAGGCTTATTCTTGTCCAATTAGGGTTTTTAACCAATCTTGTGCATCCAATAGGTGTGTTTGTGTCATTGGATGATCAATTAGGTCATTTTCGTCCTCCCTAGGCTTATTCTTGTCCAATTAGGGTTTTTAACCAATCTTGTGCATCCAATAGGTGTGTTTGTGTCATTGGATGATCAATTAGGTCATTTCCGTCCTCCCTAGGCATATTCTTGTCCAATTAGGGTTTTTAACCAATCTTGTGCATCCAATAGGCGTGTTTGTGTCATTGGATGATCAATTAGGTCATTTTCGTCCTCCCTAGGGTTTTTCTTGTCCAATTAGGGTTTTTAACCAATCTTGTGCATCCAATAAGTTGAGTTGTGTCATTGGATTAACATTTAGGTCATTTTCGTCCTCCCTAGGCTTATTCTTGTCCAATTAGGGTTTTTAACCAATCTTGTGCATCCAATAGGTGTGTTTGTGTCATTGGATGATCAATTAGGTCATTTTCGTCCCCCATAGGCTTATTCTTGTCCAATTAGGGTTTTTAACCAATCTTGTGCATCCAATAAGTTGAGTTGTGTCATTGGATTAACATTTAGGTCATTTTCGTCATCCCTAGGCTTATTCTTGTCCAATTAGGGTTTTTAACCAATCTTGTGCATCCAATAGGTGTGTTTGTGTCATTGGATGATCAATTAGGTCATTTTCGTCCTCCCTAGGCATATTCTTGTCCAATTAGGGTTTTTAACCAATCTTGTGCATCCAATAAGTTTGTCTGTTTCATTGGATTAATATTTAGGTCATTTTCGTCCTCCCTAGGCATATTCTTGTCCAATTAGGGTTTTTAACGAATCTTGGGTATCCAATAGGTGTGTTTGTGTCATTGGATGATCAATTAGGTCATTTTCGTCCTCCGTTGGCTTATTCTTGTCCAATTAGGGTTGTTAACCAATCTTGAGCATCCAATAGGTGTGTTTGTGTAATTGGATGATCAATTTGGTCATTTTCGTCCTCCCTAGGCTTATTCTTGTCCAATTAGGGTTTTTAACCAATCTTGTGCATCCAATAGGTGTATTTGTGTCATTGGATGATCAATTAGGTCATTTTCGTCCTGCCTAGGTATATCCTTGTCCAATTAGGGTTTTTAACCAATCTTGTGCTTCCAATAGATGTGTTTGTGTCATTGGATGATCAATTAGGTCATTTTCGTCCTCCCTAGGCATATTCTTGTCCAATTAGGGTTTTTAACCAATCTTGTGCATCCAATAGTTGTGTTTGTGTCATTGGATGATCAATTAGGTCATTTACGTCCTCCCTAGGCTTATTCTAGTTCAATTAGGGTTTTTAACCAATCTTGTGCATCCAATAACTTTGTTTGTGTCATTGAATTAATATTTAGGTCATTTACGTCCTCCCTAGGCATATTCTTGTCCAATTAGGGTTTTTAACCAATCTTGGGCATCCAATAGGTGTATTTGTGTCGTTGGATGATCAATTAGGTCATTTTCGTCCTCCCTAGGCTTATTCTTGTCCAATTAGGGTTTTTAACCAATCTTGTGCATCCAATAGGTGTGTTTGTGTCATTGGATGATCAATTAGGTCATTTTCGTCCTCCCTAGGCTTATTCTTGTCCAATTAGGGTTTTTAACCAATCTTGTGCATCCAATAAGTTGAGTTGTGTCATTGGATTAACATTTAGGTCATTTTCGTCCTCCCTAGGCTTATTCTTGTCCAATTAGGGTTTTTAACCATTCTTGTTTATCCAATAAGTTCATTTGTGTCATTGTATTAACATTTAGGTCATTTTCGTCCTCCCTAGGCATATTCTTGTCCAATTAGGGTTTTTAACCAATCTTATGCATCTAATAGGTGTGTTTGTGTCATTGGATGATCAATTAGGTTATTTTCGTCCTCCCTAGGCTTATTCTTGTCCAATTAGGGTTTTTAACCAATCTTGTGCATCCAATAGGTGTGTTTGTGTCATTGGATGATCAATTAGGTCATTTTCGTCGTCCCTAGGCTTATTCTTGTCCAATTAGGGTTTTTAACCAATCTTGTGCATCCGATAAGTTTGTTTGTGTCATTGAATTAATATTTAGGTCATTTTCGTCCTCCCTAGGGATATTCTTGTCCAATTAGGGTTTTTAACCAATCTTGTGCATCCAATAGGTGTGTTTGTGTCATTGGATGATCAATTAGGTCATTTTCGTACTCCCTAGGCTTATTCTTGTCCAATTAGGGTTTTTAACCAATCTTGTGCATCCAATAAGTTGAGTTGTGTCATTGGATTAACATTTAGGTCATTTTCGTCCTCCCTAGGCTTATTCTTGTCCAATTAGGGTTTTTAACCAATCTTGTGCATCCAATAGGTGTGTTTGTGTCATTGGATGATCAATTAGGTCATTTTCGTCCTACCTAGGCATATTCTTGTCCGATTAGGGTTTTTAACCAATCTTATGCATCCAATAGGTGTGTTTGTGTCATTGGATGATCAATTAGGTCATCTTCGTCCTCCCGGGGCTTATTCTTGTCCAATTAGGGTTTTTAACTAATCTTGTGCATCCAATAAGTTCATTTGTGTCATTGGATGATAAATTAGGTCATTTTCATCCTCCCTAGGCTTATTCTTGTCCAATTAGGGTTTTTAACCGATCTTGTGCATCCAATAGGTGTGTATGTGTCATTGGATGATCAATTAGGTTATTTTCGTCCTCCCTAGGCTTATTCTTGTCCAATTAGGGTTTTTAACCAATCTTGTGCAACCAATAGGTGTTTAACCAATCTTGTGCATCCAATAGGTGTGTTTGTGGCAATAGATGATCAATTAGGTCATTTTCGTCCTCCCTAGGCTTATTCTTGTCCAATTAGGGTTTTTAACCAATCTTGTGCATCCAATAGGTGTGTTTGTGTCATTGGATGATCAATTAGGTCATTTACGTCCTCCCTAGCCATATTCTTGTCCAATTAGGGTTTTTAACCAATCTTGTGCATCCAATAGGTGTGTTTGTGTCAATGGATGATCAATTAGGTCATTTTCGTCCTCCCTAGGCTTATTCTGGTCCAATTAGGGTTTTTAACCAATCTTGTGCATCCAATAAGTTGAGTTGTGTCATTGGATTAACATTTAGGTCATTTTCGTCCTCCCTAGGCTTATTCTTGTCCAATTAGGGTTTTTAACCAATCTTGTGCATCCAATAGGTGTGTTTGTGTCATTGGATGATCAATTAGGTCATTTTCGTCGTCCCTAGGCTTATTCTTGTCCAATTAGGGTTTTTAACCAATCTTGTGCATCCAATAAGTTGAGTTGTGTCATTGGATTAACATTTAGGTCATTTTCGTCCTCCCTAGGCTTATTCTTGTCCAATTAGGGTTTTTAACCAATCTTGTGCATCCAATAGGTGTGTTTGTGTTATTGGATGATCAATTAGGTCATTTTCGTCGTCCCTAGGCTTATTCTTGTCCAATTAGGGTTTTTAACCAATCTTGTGCATCCAATAAGTTCATTTGTGTCATTGGATTAACATTTAGGTCATTTTCATCTTCCCTAGGCATATTATTGTCCAATTAGGGTTTTTAACCAATCTTGTGCATCCAATAGGTGTGTTTGTTTCATTGGATGATCAATTAGGTTATTTTCGTCCTCCCAATGCTTATTCTTGTCCAATTATGGTTTTTAACTAATCTTGTACATCCAATAACTTCATTTGTGTCATTGGATGATCAATTAGGTCATATTTGTCCCCCCTAGGCATATTCTTGTCCAATTTGGGTTTTTAACCAATCTTGTGCATCCAATAGGTGTGTTTGTGTCATTGGATGATCAATTAGGTCATTTTCGTCCTCCCTAGGCTTATTCTTGTCCAATTAGGGTTTTTAACCGATCTTGTGAAATAAATAGGTGTGTTTGTGTCGTTGGATGATCAAATAGGTCATTTTCGTCCTCCCTAGGCATATTCTTGTCCAATTAGGGTTTTTAACCAATCTTGTGCATCCAATAGGTGTGTTTGTGTCATTGGATGATCAATTAGGTCATTTTCGTCCTCCCTAGGCTTATTCTTGTCCAATTAGGGTTTTTAACCAATCTTGTGCATCCAATCAGTTGAGTTGTGTCATTGGATTAACATTTAGGTCATTTTCGTCCTTTCTAGGCTTATTCTTGTCCAATTAGGATTTTTAACCAATCTTGTGCATCCAATAAGTTGAGTTGTGTTATTGGATTAACATTTAGGTCATTTTCGTTCTCCCTAGGCTTATTCTTGTCCAATTAGGGTTTTTAACCAATCTTGTGCATCCAATAAGTTCATTTGTGTCATTGGATTAACATTTAGGTCATTTTTGTCCTCCCTAGGCATATTCTTGTCCAATTAGGGTTTTTAACCAATCTTGTGCATCCAATAGGTGTGTTTGTGTCATTGGATGATCAATTAGGTCATTTTCGTCCTCCCTAGGCTTATTCTTGTCCAATTAGGGTTTTTAACCAATCTTGTGCATCCAATAGGTGTGTTTGTGTCATTGGATGATCAATTAGGTCATTTTCGTCTTCCCTAGGCATATTCTTGTCCAACTAGGGTTTTTAACCTATCTTGTGCATCCAATAACTTTGTTTGTGTCATTGAATGATCAATTAGGTCATTTTGGTCTTCCTTTGGTATATTCTTGTCCAATAAGGGTTTTTAACCAATCTTGTGCATCCAATAGGTGTGTTTGTGTCATTGGATGATCAATTAGGTCATTTTCGTCCTCCCTAGGCATATTCTTGTCCAACTAGGGTTTTTAACCAATCTTGTGCATCCAATAGGTATGTTTGTGTCATTGGATGATCAATTAGGTCATTTTCGTCCTCCCTAGGCTTATTCTTGTCCAATTAGGGTTTTTAACCAATCTTGTGCATCCAATAGGTGTGTTTGTGTCATTGGATGATCAATTAGGTCATTTTCGTCCTCCCTAGGCTTATTCTTGCCCAGTTAGGGTTTTTAACGAATCTTGTGCATCCAATAAGTTGAGTTGTGTCATTGGATTAGCATTTAGGTCATTTTCGTCCTCCCTAGGCTTATTCTTGTCCAATTAGGATTTTTAACCAATCTTGTGCATCCCATAAGTTCATTTGTGTCATTGGATTAACATTTATGTCATTTTCGTCCTCCCTAGGCATATTCTTGTCCAATTAGGGTTTTTAACCAATCTTGTGCATCCAATAGGTGTGTTTGTGTCATTGGAAGATCAATTAGGTCATTTTCGTCCTCCCTAGGCTTATTCTTGTCCAATTAGGGTTTTTAACCAATCTTGTGCATCCAATAAGTAGAGTTGTGTCATTGGATTAACATTTAGGTCATTTTCATCCTCCCTAGGCATATTCTTGTCCAATTAGGGTTTTTAACCAATCTTGTGCATCCAATAGGTGTGTTTGTGTCATTGGATGATCAATTAGGTCATTTTCGTCCTCCCTAGGCTTATTCTTGTCCAATTAGGGTTTTTAACCAATCTTGTGCATCCAATAAGTTGAGTTGTGTCATTGGATTAACATTTAGGTCATTTTCGTCCTCCCTAGGCTTATTCTTGTCCAATTAGGGTTTTTAACCAATCTTGTGCATCCAATAGGTGTGTTTGTGTCATTGGATGATCAATTAGGTCATTTTCGCCCTCCATAGGCTTATTCTTGTCCAATTAGGGTTTTTAACCAATCTTTTGCATCCAATAAGTTGAGTTGTGTCATTGGATTAACATTTAGGTCATTTTCGTCCTCCCTAGGCTTATTCTTGTCCAATTAGGGTTTTTAACCAATCTTGTGCATCCAATAAGTTCATTTGTGTCATTGGATTAACATTTAGGTCATTTTCGTCCTCCCTAGGCATATTCTTGTCCAATTAGAGTTTTAGACAAAACTTGTGCATCCAATAGGTGTGTTTGTGTCATTGGATGATCAATTAGGTTATTTTCGTCCTCCATAGGCTTATTCTTGTCCAATTAGGGTTTTTAACTAATTTTGTGCAACCAATAAGTTCATTTGTGTCATTGGATGATCAATTAGGTCATTTTCGTTTTCCCTAGGCATATTCTTATCCAATTACGGTTTTTAACCAATCTTGTGCATCCAATAGGTGTGTTTGGGTCATTGGATGATCAATTAGGTCATTTTCGTCCTCCCTAGGCTTATTCTTGTCCAATTAGGGTTTTTAACCAATCTTGTGCATCCAATAGGTGTGTTTGTGTCATTGGATGATCAATTAGGTCATTTTCGTCCTCCCTAGGCTTATTCTTGTCCAATTAGGGTTTTTAACCAATCTTGTGCATCCGATAAGTTTGTTTGTGTCATTGAATTAATATTTAGGTCATTTTCGTCCTCCCTAGGCATATTCTTGTCCAATTAGGGTTTTTAAGCAATCTTGTGCATCCAATAGGTGTGTTTGTGTCATTGGATGATCAATTAGGTCATTTTCGTCCTCCCTAGGCATATTCTTGTCCAATTAGGGTTTTTAACCAATCTTGTGCATCCAATAGGTGTGTTTGTGTCATTGGATGATCAATTAGGTCATTTTCGTCCTCCCTAGTCATATTCTTGTCCAATTAGGGTTTTTAACGAATCTTGTACATCCAATACGTGTGTTTGTGTCATTGGATGATCAATTAGTTCATTTTCGTCCTCCCTAGGCTTATTCTTGTCCAATTAGGGTTTTTAACCAATCTTGTGCATCCAATAAGTTGAGTTGTGTCATTGGATTAACATTTAGGTCATTTTCGTCCTCCCTAGGCTTATTCTTGTCCAATTAGGGTTTTTAACCAATCTTGTGCATCCAAAAGTTCATTTGTGTGATTGGATTAACATTTAGGTCATTTTCGTCCTCCCTAGGCATATTCTTGTCCAATTAGGGTTTTTAACCAATCTTGTGCATCCAATAGGTGTGTTTGTGTCATTGGATGATCAATTAGGTTATTTTCGTCCTCCCTAGGCATATTCTTGTCCAATTAGGGTTTTTAACTAATCTTGTGCATCCAATAAGTTCATTTGTGACATTGGATGATCAATTAGGTCATTTTCGTCCTCCCTAGGCATATGCTTGTCCAATTAGGGTTTTTAACCAATCTTGTGCATCCAATAGGTGTGTTTGTGTCATTGGATGATCAATTAGGTCATTTTCTTCCTCCCTAGGCTTATTCTTGTCCAATTAGGGTTTTTAACCAATCTTGTGCATCAAATAAGTTCATTAGTGTCATTGGATGATCAATTAGGTCATTTTCGTCCTCCCTAGGCATGTTCTTGTCCAACTAGGGTTTTTAACCAATCTTGTGCATCCAATAGGTGTGTTTGTCTCATTGGATGATCAATTAGGTCATTTTCGTCCTGCCAAGGCTTATTCTTGTCCAATTAGGGTTTTTAACCAATCTTGTGCATCGAATAAGTTTGTTTGTGTCATTGAATTAATATTTAGGTCATTTTCGTCCTCCCTAGGCATATTCTTGTCCAATTAGGGTTTTTAACCAATCTTGTGCATCCAATAGGTGTGTTTGTGTCATTGGATGATCAATTAGGTCATTTTCGTCCTCCCTAGGCTTATTCTTGTCCAATTAGGGTTTTTAACCAATCTTGTGCATCCAATAAGTTTGTTTGTGTCATTGAATTAATATTTAGGTCATTTTCGTCCTGCCTAGGCATATTCTTGTCCAATTAGGGTTTTTAACCAATCTTGTGCATCCAATAGGTGTGTTTGTGTCATTGGATGATCAATTAGGTCATTTTTGTCCTCCCTAGGCTTATTCTTGTCCAATTATGGTTTTTAACCAATCTTGTGCATCCAATAGGTGTGTTTGTGTCATTGGATGATGAATTAGGTCATTTTCGTCCTCCCTAGGCATGTTCTTGTCCAACAAGGGTTTTTTACCAATCTTGTGCATCTAATAGGTGTGTTTGTGTCATTGGATGCTCAATTAGGTCATTTTCGTCCTCCCTAGGCTTATTCTTGTCCAATTAGGGTTTTTAACCAATCTTGTGCATCCAATAGGTGTGTTTGTGTCATTGGATGATCAATTAGGTCATTTTCGTCCTCCCTAGGCTTATTCTTGTCCAATTAGGGTTTTTAACCAATCTTGTGCATCCAATAGGTGTGTTTGTGTCATTGGATGATCAATTAGGTCATTTCCGTCCTCCCTAGGCATATTCTTGTCCAATTAGGGTTTTTAACCAATCTTGTGCATCCAATAGGCGTGTTTGTGTCATTGGATGATCAATTAGGTCATTTTCGTCCTCCCTAGGGTTTTTCTTGTCCAATTAGGGTTTTTAACCAATCTTGTGCATCCAATAAGTTGAGTTGTGTCATTGGATTAACATTTAGGTCATTTTCGTCCTCCCTAGGCTTATTCTTGTCCAATTAGGGTTTTTAACCAATCTTGTGCATCCAATAGGTGTGTTTGTGTCATTGGATGATCAATTAGGTCATTTTCGTCCCCCATAGGCTTATTCTTGTCCAATTAGGGTTTTTAACCAATCTTGTGCATCCAATAAGTTGAGTTGTGTCATTGGATTAACATTTAGGTCATTTTCGTCATCCCTAGGCTTATTCTTGTCCAATTAGGGTTTTTAACCAATCTTGTGCATCCAATAGGTGTGTTTGTGTCATTGGATGATCAATTAGGTCATTTTCGTCCTCCCTAGGCATATTCTTGTCCAATTAGGGTTTTTAACCAATCTTGTGCATCCAATAGCTGTGTTTGTGGCAATGGATGATCAATTAGGTCATTTTCGTCCTCCCTAGGCTTATTCTTGTCCAATTTGGGTTTTTATCCAATCTTGTGCATCCAATAGGTGTGTTTGTGTCATTGGATGATCAATTAGGTCATTTTCGTCCTCCCTAGGCATATTCTTGTCCAATTAGGGTTTTTAACCAATCTTGTGCATCCAATAGGTGTGTTTGTGTCATTGGATGATCAACTAGGTCATTTTCGTCCTCCCTAGGCTTATTCTTGTCCAATAAGGGTTTTTAACCAATCTTGTGCATCCAATCAGTTGAGTTGTGTCATTGGATTAACATTTAGGTCATTTTCGTCCTCCCTAGGCTTATTCTTGTCCAATTAGGGTTTTTAACCAATCTTCTGCATCCGATAAGTTTGTTTGTGTCATTGAATTAATATTTAGGTCATTTTTGTCCTCCCTAGGAATATTCTTGTCCAATTAGTGTTTTTAACCAATCTTGTGCATCCAATAGGTGTGTTTGTGTCATTGGATGATCAATTAGGTCATTTTCGTCCTCCCTAGGCATATTCTTGTCCAATTAGGGTTTTTAACCAATCTTGTGCATCCAATAGGTGTGTTTGTGTCATTGGATGATCAATTAGGTCATTTTCGTCCTCCCTAGGCTTATTCTTGTCCAATTAGGGTTTTTAACCAATCTTGTGCATCCAATAGGTGTGTTTGTGTCATTGGATGATCAATTAGGTCATTTTCGTCCTCCCTAGGCTTATTCTTGTCCAATTAGGGTTTTTAACCAATCTTGTGCATCCAATAGGTGTGTTTGTGTCATTGGATGATCAATTAGGTCATTTTCGTCCTTTCTATGCTTATTTTTGTCCAATTAGGGTTTTTAAGCAATCTTGTGCATCCAATAAGTTCATTTGTGTCATTGGATGATCAATTAGGTCATTTTCGTCCTCCCTAGGCATATTCTTGTCCAACTAGGGTTTCTAACCAATCTTGTGCTTCCAATAGATGTGTTTGTGTCATTGGATGATCAATTAGGTCATTTTCGTCCTCCCTAGGCTTATTCTTGTCCAATTAGGGTTTTTAACCAATCTTGTGCATCCAATAGGTGTGTTTGTGTCATTGGATGATCAATTAGGTCATTTTCGTCCTCCCTAGGCTTATTCTTGTCCAATTAGGGTTTTTAACCAATCTTGTGCATCCAATAGGTGTGTTTGTGTCATTGGATGATCAATTAGGTCATTTTCGTCCTCCCTAGGCTTATTCTTGTCCAATTAGGGTTTTTAACCAATCTTGTGCATCCAATAAGTTGAGTTGTGTCATTGGATTAACATTTAAGTCATTTTCGTCCTCCCAAGGCTTATTCTTGTCCAATTAGGGTTTTTAACCAATCTTGTGCATCCAATAAGTTCATTTGTGTCATTGGATTAACATTTAGGTCATTTTCATCCTCCCTAGGCTTATTCTTGTCCAATTAGGGTTTTTAACCAATCTTGTGCATCCAATAAGTTCATTTGTGTCATTGGATTAACATTTAGGTCATTTTCATCCTCCCTAGGCATATTCTTGTCCAATTAGGGTTTTTAAACAATCTTGTGCATCCAATAAGTTCATTTGTGTCATTGGATTAACATTTAGGTCATTTTCATCCTCCCTAGGCATATTCTTGTCCAATTAGGGTTTTTAACCAATCTTGTGCATCCAATAGGTGTGTTTGTGTCATTGGATGATCAATTAGGTTATTTTCGTCCTCCCTAGGCTTATTCTTGTTCAATTAGGGTTTTTAACCAATCTTGTGCATCCAATAGGTGTGTTTGTGTCATTGGATGATCAATTAGGTTATTTTCGTCCTCCTTTGGCTTATTCTTGTCCAAATAGGGTTTTTAACCAATCTTGTGCTTCCAATAGGTGTGTTCGTGGCAATAGATGATTAATTAGGTCATTTTCGTTCTCCCTAGGCTTATTCTTGTCCAATTAGGGTTTTTAACCAATCTTGTGCATCCAATAAGTTGAGTTGTGTCATTGGATTAACATTTAGGTCATTTTCGTCCTCCCTAGGCATATTCTTGTCCAATTAGGGTTTTTAACTAATCTTGTGCATCCAATAGGTGTGTTTGTGTCATTGGATGATCAATTAGGTTATTTTCGTCCTCCCTAGGCTTATTCTTGTCCAATTAGGGTTTTTAACCAATCTTATGCATCCAATAGGTGTGTTTGTGTCATTGGATGACCAGTTAGGTCATTTTCGTCCTCCCTAGGCATATTCTTGTCCAATTAGGGTTTTTAACCAATCTTGTGCATCCAATAGGTGTGTTTGTGTCATTGGATGATCAATTAGGTCATTTTCGTCCTCTCTAGGCTTATTCTTGTCCAATTAGAGTTTTTAACCAATCTTGTGCATCCAATAGGTGTGTTTGTGTCATTGGATGATCAATTAGGTCATTTTCGTCCTCCCTAGGCTTATTCTTGTCCAATTAGGGTTTTTAACCAATCTTGGGCATCCGATAAGTTTGTTTGTGTCATTGAATTAATATTTAGGTCATTTTCGTCCTCCCTAGGCATAGTCTTGTCCAATTAGGGTTTTTAACCAATCTTGTGCATCCAATAGGTGTATTTGTGTCATTGGATGATCTATTAGGTCATTTTCGTCCTCCCTAGGCTTATTCTTGTCCAATTAGGGTTTTTAACCAATCTTGTGCATTCGATAAGTTTGTTTGTGTCATTGAATTAATATTTAGGTCATTTTCGTCCTCCCTAGGCATATTCTTGTCCAATTAGGGTTTTTAACCAATCTTGTGCATCCAATAGGTGTGTTTGTGTCATTGGATGATCAATTAGGTCATTTTCGTCCTCCCTAGGCTTATTCTTGTCCAATTAGGGTTTTTAACCAATCTTGTGCATCCAATAAGTTGAGTTGTGTCATTGGATTAACATTTAGGTCATTTTCGTCCTCCCTAGGCTTATTCTTGTCCAATTAGGGTTTTTAACCAATCTTGTGCATCCAATAAGTTCATTTGTGTCATTGGATTAACATTTAGGTCATTTTCGTTCTCCCTAGGCATTTTCTTGTCCAATTAGGGTTTTTAACCAATCTTGTGCATCCAATAGGTGTATTTGTGTCATTGGATGATAAATTAGGTTATTTTCGTCCTCCCTAGGCTTATTCTTGTCCAATTAGGGTTTTTAACCAATCTTGTGCATCCAATAGGTGTGTTTGTGTCATTGGATGATCAATTAGGTCATTTTCGTCCTCCCTAGGCATTTTCTTGTCCAATTAGGGTTTTTAACCAATCTTGTGCATCCAATAGGTGTGTTTGTGTCATTGGATGATCAATTAGGTCATTTTCGTCCTCCCTAGGCTTATTCTTGTCCAATTAGGGTTTTTAACCGATCTTGTGCATCCAAAAAGTTCATTAGTGTCATTCGAAGATCAATTAGGTCATTTTCGTCCTCCCTAGGCATATTCTTGTCCAATTAGGGTTTTTAACCAATCTTGTGCATCCAATAGGTGTGTTTGTGTCATTGGATGATCAATTAGGTCATTTTCGTCCTCCCTAGGCTTATTCTTGTCCAATTAGGGTTTTTAACCGATCTTGTGCACCCAATAGGTGTGTTTGTATCATTGGATGATCAATTAGGTTATTTTCGTCCTCCCTATGCATATTCTTGTCCAATTATGGTTTTTAACCAATCTTGTGCATCCAATAGGTGTGTTTGTGTCATTGGATGATCAATTAGGTTATTTTCGTCCTCCCTAGGCATATTCTTGTCCAATTAGGGTTTTTAACTAATCTTGTGCATCCAATACGTTCATTTGTGTAATTGGATGATCAATTAGGTCATTTTCGTCCTCCCTAGGCACATTCTTGTCCAATTAGGGTTTTAAAGCAATCTTGTGCATCCAATAGGTGTGTTTGTGTCATTGGATGATCAATTAGGTCATTTTCGTCCTCCCTAGGCATATTCTTGTCCAATTAGGGTTTTTAACCAATCTTGTGCATCCAATAGGTGTGTTTGTGTCATTGGATGATCAATTAGGTCCTTTTCGTCCTCCCTAGGCATATTCTTGTCCAATTAGGGTTTTTAACCAATCTTGTGCATCCAATAGGTGTGTTTGTGTCATTGGATGATCAATTAGGTTATTTTCGTCCTCCCTAGGCATATTCTTGTCTAATTAGGGTTTTTAACTAATCTTGTGCATCCAATACGTTCATTTGTGTCATCGGATAATCAATTAGGTCATTTTCGTCCTCCCTAGGCATATTCTTGTCCAATTAGGGTTTTAAACCAATCTTGTGCATCCAATAGGTGTGTTTGTGTCATTGGATGATCAATTAGGTCATTTTCGTCCTCCCTAGGCATATTCTTGTCCAATTAGGGTTTTTAACCAATCTTGTGCATCCAATAGGTGTGTTTGTGTCATTGGATGATCAATTAGGTCATTTTCGTCCTCCCTAGGCTTATTCTTGTCCAATTAGGGTTTTTAACCAATCTTGTACATCTAATAAGTTCATTTGTGTCATTGGATTAACATTTAGGTCATTTTCGTCCTCCTTAGGCATATTCTTGTCCAATTAGGGTTTTTAACCCATCTTGTGCATCCAATAGGTGTATTTGTGTCATTGGATGATCAATTAGGTCATTTTCGTCCTCCCTAGGCATTTTTTGGTCCAATTAGGGTTTTTAACCAATCTTGTGCATCCAATAGGTGTGTTTGTGTCATTGGATGATCAATTAGGTCATTTTCGTCCTCCCTAGGCATATTCTTGTCCAATTAGGGTTTTTAACCAATCTTGTGCATCCAATAGGTGTGTTTGTGTCATTGGATGATCAATTAGGTCATTTTCGTCCTCCCTAGGCATATTCTTGTCCAATTAGGCTTTTTAACGAATCTTGTGCATCCAATTGGTGTGTTTGTGTCATTGGATGATCAATTAGGTCATTTTCGTCCTCCCTAGGCTTATTCTTGTCCAATTAGGGTTTTTAACCAATCTTGTGCATCCAATAAGTTGAGTTGTGTCATTGGATTAACATTTAGGTCATTTTCGTCCTCCCTAGGCTTATTCTTGTCCAATTAGGGTTTTTAACAAACCTTTTGCATCCAATAGGTGTGTTTGTGTCATTGGATGATCAATTAGGTCATTTTCGTCCTCCATAGGCTTATTCTTGTCCAATTATGGTTTTTAACCAATCTTGTGCGTCCAATAAGTTGAGTTGTGTCATTAGATTAACATTTAGGTCATTTTCGTCCTCCCTAGGCTTATTCTTGTCCAATTAGGGTTTTTAACCAATCTTGTGCATCCAATAAGTTGAGTTGTGTCATTGGATTAACATTTAGGTCATTTTCGTCCTCCCTAGGCTTATTCTTGTCCAATTAGGGTTTTTAACCAATCTTGTGCATCCAATAAGTTCATTTGTGTTATTGGATTAACATTTAGGTCATTTTCGTCCTCCCTAGGCATATTCTTGTCCAATTAGGGTTTTTAACCAATCTTGTGCATCCAATAGGTGTGTTTGTGTCATTGGATGATCAATTAGGTTATTTTCTTCCTCCCTAGGCTTATTCTTGTCCAATTAGGGTTTTTAACCAATCTTGTGCATCCAATAGGTGTGTTTGTGTCATTGGATGATCAATTAGGTCATTTTCGTCCTCCCTAGGCATATTCTTGTCCAATTAGGGTTTTTAACCAATCTTGTGCATCCAATAGGTGTGTTTGTGTCATTGGATGATCAATTAGGTCATTTTCGTCCTCCCTAGGCTTAGTCTTGTCCAATTACGGTTTTTAACCAATCTTGTGAATCCAATAGGTGTGTTTGTGTGATTGGATGATCAATTAGGTCATTTTCGTCCTCCCTAGGCTTATTCTTGTCCAATTAGGGTTTTTAACCAATCTTGTGCATCCAATAAGTTGAGTTGTGTCATTGGATTAACATTTAGGTCATTTTCGTCCTCCCTAGGCTTATTCTTGTCCAATTAGGGTTTTTAACCAATCTTGTGCATCCAATAAGTTCATTTGTGTCATTGGATTTACATTTAGGTCATTTTTGTCCTCCCTAGGCATATTCTTGTCCAATTAGGGTTTTTAACCAATCTTGTGCATCCAATAGGTGTGTTTGTGTCATTGGATGATCAATTAGGTGATTTTCGTCATCCCTAGGCTTATTCTTGTCCAATTATGGTTTTTAACTAATCTTGTGCATCCAATAAGTTCATTTGTGTCATTGGATGATCAATGAGGTCATTTTCGTCCTCCCTAGGCTTATTCTTGTCCAATTAGGGTTTTTAACCAATCTTGTGCATCCAATAGGTGTGTTTGTGTCATTGGATGATCAATTAGGTCATTTTCGTCCTCCCTAGGCTTATTCTTGTCCAATTAGGGTTTTTAACCAATCTTGTGCATCCAATAAGTTGAGTTGTGTCATTGGATTAATATTTAGGTCATATTCGTCCTCCCTAGGCTTATTCTTGTCCAATTAGGGTTTTTAACCAATCTTGTGCATCCAATAGGTGTCTTTGTGTCATTGGATGATCAATTAGGTCATTTTCGTCCACCATAGGCTTATTCTTGTCCAATTAGGGTTTTTAACCAATCTTGTGCATCCAATAAGTAGAGTTGTGTCATTGGATTGACATTTAGGTCATTTTCGTCCTCCCTAGGCTTATTCTTGTCCAATTAGGGTTTTTAACCAATCTTGTGCATCCAATAAGTTCATTTGTGTTATTGGGTTAACATTTAGGTCATTTTCGTCCTCCCTAGGCATATTCTTGTCCAATTAGGGTTTTTAACTAATCTTGTGCATCCAATAGGTGTGTTTGTGTCATTGGATGATCAATTAGGTTATTTTCGTCCTCCCTAGGCTTATTCTTGTCCAATTAGGGTTTTTAACCAATCTTATGCATCCAATAGGTGTGTTTGTGTCATTGGATGATCAATTAGGTCATCTTCGTCCTCCCTGGGCTTATTCTTGTCCAATTAGGGTTTTTAACTAATCTTGTGCATCCAATAAGTTCATTTGTGTCATTGGATGATCAATTAGGTCATTTTCATCCTCCCTAGGCTTATTCTTGTCCAATTAGGGTTTTTAACCGATCTTGTGCATCCAATAGGTGTGTTTGTGTCATTGGATGATCAATTAGGTCATTTTCGTCCTCCCTAGGCATATTCTTGTCCAATTAGGGTTTTTAACCAATCTTAGGCATCCAATAGGTGTGTTTGTGTCATTGGATGATCAATTAGGTTATTTTCGTCCTCCCTAGGCATATTCTTGTCCAATTAGCGTTTTTAACTAATCTTGTGCATCCAATAAGTTCATTTGTGTCATTGGATGATCAATTAGGTCATTTTCGTCCTCCCTAGGCATATTCTTGTCCAATTAGGGTTTTTAACCAATCTTGTGCATCCAATAGGTGTGTTTGTGTCATTGGATGATCAATTAGGTCATTTTCGTCCTCCCTAGGCTTATTCTTGTCCAATTAGGGTTTTTAACCGATCTTGTGCACCCAATAGGTGTGTTTGTATCATTGGATGATCAATTAGGTTATTTTCCTCCTCCCTAGGCATATTCTTGTCTAATTAGGGTTTTTAACCTATCTTGTGCATGCAATAGGTGTGTTTGTGTGATTGGATGATCAATTAGGTCATTTTCGTCCTCCCTATGCTTATTCTTGTCCAATTAGAGTTTTTAACCAATCTTGTGCATCCAATAGGTGTGTTTGTGTCATTGGATGATCAATTAGGTCATTTTCGTCCTCCCTAGGCATATTCTTGTCCAATTAGGGTTTTTAACCTATCTTGTGCATCCAATAGGTGAGTTTGTGTCATTGTATGATCAATTAGGTCATTTTCGTCCTCCCTAGGCTTATTCTTGTCCTATTAGGGTTTTTAACCAATCTTGTGCATCTAATAGGTGTGTTTGTTTCATTGGATGATCAATTAGGTCATTTTTGTCGTCCCTAGGCTTATTCTTGTCCAATTATGGTTTTTAACCAATCTTGTGCATCCGATAAGTTTGTTTGTGTCATTGGATGATCAATTAGGTCATTTTCGTCCACCCTAGGCATATTCTTGTCCAATTAGGGTTTTTAACCAATCTTGTGCATCCAATAGGTGTGTTTGTGTCATTGGATGATCAATTAGGTCATTTTCGTCCTCCCTAGGCTTATTCTTGTCCAATTAGGGTTTTTAACCAATCTTGTGCATCCGATAAGTTTGTTTGTGTCATTGGATGATCAATTAGGTCATTTTCGTCCACCCTAGGCATATTCTTGTCCAATTAGGGTTTTTAACCAATCTTGTGCATCCAATAGGTGTGTTTGTGTCATTGGATGATCAATTAGGACATTTTCGTCCTCCCTAGGCTTATTCTTGTCCAATTAGGGTTTTTAACCAATCTTGTGCATCCAATAGGTGTGTTTGTGTCATTGGATGATCAATTAGGTCATTTTTGTCCTCCCTAGGCTTATTCTTGTCCAATTAGGGTTTTTAACTAATCTTGTGCATCCAATAAGTTCATTTGTGTCATTGGATGATCAATTAGGTCATTTTCGTCCTCCTTAGGCATATTCATGTCCAACTAGGGTTTTTAACCAATCTTGTGCATCCAATAGGTGTGTTTGTGTCATTGGATGATCAATTAGGTCATTTTCGTCCTCCCTAGGCATATTCTTGTCCAATTAGGGTTTTTAACCAATCTTGTGCATCCAATAGGTGTGTTTGTGTCATTGGATGATCAATTAGGTCATTTTCGTCCTCCCTAGGCTTATTCTTGTCCAATTAGGGTTTTTAACCAATCTTGTGCATCCAATAAGTTGAGTTGTGTCATTGGCTTAACATTTAGGTCATTTTCATTCTCCCTAGGCTTATTCTTGTCCAATTAGGTTTTTAACCAATCTTGTGCATCCAATAAGTTCATTTGTGTCATTGGATGATCAATTAGGTCATTTTCGTCCTCCCTAGACATATTCTTGTCCAGGTAGGGTTTTTAACCAATCTTGTGCATCCAATAGGTGTGTTTGTGTCATTGGATGATCAATTAGGTCATTTTCGTCCTCCCTAGGCATATTCTTGTCCAATTAGGGTTTTTAACCAATCTTGTGCATCCAATAGGTGTGTTTGTGTCATTGGATGATCAATTAGGTCATTTTCGTCCTCCTTAGGCATATTCTTGTCCAATTAGGGTTTTTAACGAATCTTGTGCATCCAATAGGTGTGTTTGTGTCATTGGATGATCAATTAGGTTATTTTCGTCCTCCCTAGGCTTATTCTTGTCCAATTAGGGTTTTTAACCAATCTTGTGCATCCAATAGGTGTTTTTGTGTCATTGGATGATCAATTAGGTCATTTTCGTCCTCCCTAGGCATATTCTTGTCCAATTAGGGTTTTTAACCAATCTTGTGCATCCAATAGGTGTGTTTGTGTCATTGGATGATCAATTAGGTCATTTTCGTCCTCCCTAGGCTTATTCTTGTCCAATTAGGGTTTTTACCCGATCTTGTGCATCCAATAGGTGTGTTTGTGTCATTGGATGATCAATTAGGTCTTTTTCGTCCTCCCTAGGCATATTCTTGTCCAATTAGGGTTTTTAACCACTCTTGTGCATTCAATAGGTGTGTTTGTGTCATTGGATGATCAATTAGGTTATTTTCGTCCTCCCTAGGCTTATTCTTGTCCAATTAGGGTTTTTAACCAATCTTGTGCATCCAATAGGTGTGTTTGTGTCATTGGATGATCAATTAGGTCATTTTCGTCCTCCCTAGGCTTATTCTTGTCCAATTACGGTTTTTAACCAATCTTGTGCATCCAATAGGTGTGTTTGTGTCATTGGATGATCAATTTGGACATTTTCGTCCTCCCTAGACATATTCTTGTCCAATTAGGGTTTTTAACCAATCTTGTGCATCCAATAGGTGTGTTTGTGTCATTGGATGATCAATTAGGTCATTTACGTCCTCCCTAGGCATATTCTTGTCCAATTAGGGTTTTTAACCAATTTTGTGCATCTAATAGGTGTGTTTGTGTCATTGGATGATCAATTAGGTCATTTTCGTCCTCCCTAGGCTTATTCTTGTCCAATTAGGGTTTTTAACCAATCTTATGCATCCAATAAGTTGAGTTGTGTCATTGAATTAACATTTAGGTCATTTTCGTCCTCCCTAAGCATATTCTTGTCCAATTAGGGTTTTTAACCAATCTTGTGTATCCGATAGGTGTGTTTGTGTCATTGGATGATCAATTAGGTCATTTTCGTCCTCCCTAGGCTTATTCTTGTCCAATTAGGGTTTTTAACCAATCTTGTGCATCCAATAGGTGTGTTTGTGTCATTGGATGATCAATTAGGTCATTTTCGTCCTCCCTAGGCTTATTCTTGTCCAATTAGGGTTTTTAACCAATCTTGTGCATCCGATAAGTTTGTTTGTGTCATTGGATCATCAATTAGGTCATTTTCGTCCTCCCTAGAATTTTTCTTGTCCAATTAGGGTTTTTAACCAATCATGTGCATCCAATAAGTTGAGTTGTGTCATCGGATTAACATTTAGGTCATTTTCGTTCTCCCTAGGCTTATTCTTGTCCAATTAGGGTTTTTAACCAATCATGTGCATCCAATAAGTTCATTTGTGTTATTGGATTAACATTTAGGTCATATTCGTCCTCCTTAATCATATTCTTGTCCAATTAGGGTTTTTAACCAATCTTGTGCATCCAATAGGTGTGTTTGTGTCATTGGATGATCAATTAGGTCATTTTCGTCCTCCCTAGGCATATTCTTGTCCAATTAGGGTTTTTAACCAATCTTGTGCATCCAATAGGTGTGTTTGTGTCATTGGATGATCAATTAGGTCATTTTCGTCCTCCCTAGGCTTATTCTTGTCCAACTAGGGTTTTAAACCAATCTTGTGCATCCAATAAGTTCATTTGTGTCATTGGATGATCAATTAGGTCATTTTCGTCCTCCCTAGGCATATTCTTGTCCAACTAGGGTTTTTAACCAATCTTGTGCATCCAATAGGTGTGGTTGTGTCAGTGGATGATCAATTAGGTCATTTTCGTCCTTTCTATGCTTATTCTTGTCCAATTAGGGTTTTTAACCAATCTTGTGCATCCAATAAGTTCATTTGTGTCATTGGATGATCAATTAGGTCATTTTCGTCCTCCCTAGGCATATTCTTGTGCAACTAGGGTTTTTAACCAATCTTGTCCTTCCAATAGGTGTGTTTGTGTCATTGGATGATCAATTAGGTCATTTTCGTCCTCCCTAGGCTTATTCTTGTCCAATTAGGGTTTTTAACCAATCTTGTGGATCCAATAGGTGTGTTTGTGTCATTGGATGATCAATTAGGTCATTTTCGTCCTCCCAAGACTTATTCTTGTCCAACTAGGGTTTTTAACCAATCTTTTGCGTCCAATAACTTTGTTTGTGTCATTGAATTAATATTTAGGTCATTTTCGTCCTCCTTAGGCATATTCTTGTCCAACTAGGGTTTTAAACCAATCTTGTGCATCTAATAGGTGTGTTTGTGCCATTGGATGAACAATTAGGTCATTTTCGTCCTCCCTAGGCTTATTCTTGTCCAATTAGGGTTTTTAACCAATCTTGTGCATCCAATAGGTGTGTTTGTGTCATTGGATGATCAATTAGGTCATTTTCGTCCTCCCTAGGCTTATTCTTGTCCAATTAGGGTTTTTAACCAATCTTTATCATCCAATAAGTTCATTTGTGTCATTGGATTAACATTATGTCATTTTCGTCCTCCCTAGGCATATTCTTGTCCAATTAGGGTTTTTAACCAATCTTGTGCATCCAATAGGTGTGTTTGTGTCATTGGATGATCAATTAGGTCATTTTCGTCCTCCCTAGGCTTATTCTTGTCCAATTAGGGTTTTTAACCAATCTTGTGCATCCAATAAGTTGAGTTGTGTCATTGGATTAATATTTAGGTCATTTTCGTTCTCCCTACGCTTATTCTTGTCCAATTAGGGTTTTTAGCCAATCTTGTGCATCCAATAGGTGTGTTTGTGTCATTGCATGATCAATTAGGTCATTTTCGTCCTCCCTAGGCTTATTCTTGTCCAATTAGGGTTTTTAACTAATCTTGTGCAATCAATAAGTTCATTTGTGTCATTGGATGATCAATTAGGTCATTTTCGTCCTCCCTAGGCATATTCTTGTCCAATTAGGGTTTTTAACCAATCTTGTGCATCCAATAGGTGTGTTTGTGTCATTGGATGATCAATTAGGTTATTTTCGTCCTCCCTAGGCATATTCTTGTCCAATTAGCGTTTTTAACTAATCTTGTGCATCCAATAAGTTCATTTGTGTCATTGGATGATCAATTAGGTCATTTTCGTCCTCCCTAGGCATATTCTTGTCCAATTAGGGTTTTTAACCAATCTTGTGCATCCAATAGGTGTGTTTGTGTCATTGGATGATCAATTAGGTCATCTTCGTCCTCCATAGGCTTATTCTTGCCCAATTAGGGTTTTTAACCAATCTTGTGCATCCAATAAGTTGAGTTGTGTCATTGGATTAACATTTAGGTCATTTTCGTCCTCCCTAGGCTTTTTCTTTTCCAATTAGGGTTTTTAACCAATCTTGTGCATCCAATAAGTTCATTTGTGTTATTGGATTAACATTTAGGTCATTTTCATCCTCCCTATGCATATTCTTGTCCAATTAGAGTTTTAGACCAATCTTGTGCATCCAATAGGTGTGTTTATGTCATTGGATGATCAATTAGGTCATTTTCGTCCTCCCTAGGCATATTCTTGTCCAATTAGGGTTTTTAACCAATCTTGTGCATCCAATAGGTGTGTTTGTGTCATTGGATGATCAATTAGGTCATTTTCGTCCTCCCTAGGCTTATTCTTATCCAATTAGGGTTGTTAACCAATCTTGGGCATCCGATAAGTTTGTTTGTGTCATTGAATTAATATTTAGGTCATTTTCGTCTTCCCTAGGCATATTCTTGTCCAATTAGGGTTTTTAACCAATCTTGTGCATCCAATAGGTGTGTTTGTGTCATTGGATGATCAATTAGGTCATTTTCGTCCTCCCTAGGCTTATTCTTGTCCAATTAGGGTTTTTAACCAATCTTGTGCAACCAATAGGTGTTTAACCAATCTTGTGCATCCAATAGGTGTGTTTGTGGCAATAGATTATCAATTAGGTCGTTTTCGTCCTCCCTAGGCTTATTCTTGTCCAATTAGGGTTTTTAACCAATCTTGTGCATCCAATAGGTGTGTTTGTGTCATTGGATGATCAATTAGGTCATTTTCGTCCTCCCTAGGCTTATTCTTGTCCAATTAGGGGTTTTAACTAATCTTGTGCATCCAATAACTTTGTTTGTGTCATTGAATTAATATTTAGGTCATTTTTGTCATCCCTAGGCATATTCTTGTCCAATTAGGGTTTTTAACCAATCTTGTGCATCTAATAGGTGTGTTTGTGTCATTGGATGATCAATTAGGTCATTTTCGTCCTCCCTAGGCATATTCTTGTCCAATTAGGGTTTTTAACCAATCTTGTGCATCCAATAGTTGTGTTTGTGTCATTGGATGATCAATTAGGTCATTTACGTCCTCCCTAGGCTTATTCTAGTTCAATTAGGGTTTTTAACCAATCTTGTGCATCCAATAACTTTGTTTGTGTCATTGAATTAATATTTAGGTCATTTACGTCCTCCCTAGGCATATTCTTGTCCAATTAGGGTTTTTAACCAATCTTGGGCATCCAATAGGTGTATTTGTGTCGTTGGATGATCAATTAGGTCATTTTCGTCCTCCCTAGGCTTATTCTTGTCCAATTAGGGTTTTTAACCAATCTTGTGCATCCAATAGGTGTGTTTGTGTCATTGGATGATCAATTAGGTCATTTTCGTCCTCCCTAGGCTTATTCTTGTCCAATTAGGGTTTTTAACCAATCTTGTGCATCCAATAAGTTGAGTTGTGTCATTGGATTAACATTTAGGTCATTTTCGTCCTCCCTAGGCTTATTCTTGTCCAATTAGGGTTTTTAACAAACCTTTTGCATCCAATAGGTGTGTTTGTGTCATTGGATGATCAATTAGGTCATTTTCGTCCTCCATAGGCTTATTCTTGTCCAATTATGGTTTTTAACCAATCTTGTGCGTCCAATAAGTTGAGTTGTGTCATTAGATTAACATTTAGGTCATTTTCGTCCTCCCTAGGCTTATTCTTGTCCAATTAGGGTTTTTAACCAATCTTGTGCATCCAATAAGTTGAGTTGTGTCATTGGATTAACATTTAGGTCATTTTCGTCCTCCCTAGGCTTATTCTTGTCCAATTAGGGTTTTTAACCAATCTTGTGCATCCAATAAGTTCATTTGTGTTATTGGATTAACATTTAGGTCATTTTCGTCCTCCCTAGGCATATTCTTGTCCAATTAGGGTTTTTAACCAATCTTGTGCATCCAATAGGTGTGTTTGTGTCATTGGATGATCAATTAGGTTATTTTCTTCCTCCCTAGGCTTATTCTTGTCCAATTAGGGTTTTTAACCAATCTTGTGCATCCAATAGGTGTGTTTGTGTCATTGGATGATCAATTAGGTCATTTTCGTCCTCCCTAGGCATATTCTTGTCCAATTAGGGTTTTTAACCAATCTTGTGCATCCAATAGGTGTGTTTGTGTCATTGGATGATCAATTAGGTCATTTTCGTCCTCCCTAGGCTTAGTCTTGTCCAATTACGGTTTTTAACCAATCTTGTGAATCCAATAGGTGTGTTTGTGTGATTGGATGATCAATTAGGTCATTTTCGTCCTCCCTAGGCTTATTCTTGTCCAATTAGGGTTTTTAACCAATCTTGTGCATCCAATAAGTTGAGTTGTGTCATTGGATTAACATTTAGGTCATTTTCGTCCTCCCTAGGCTTATTCTTGTCCAATTAGGGTTTTTAACCAATCTTGTGCATCCAATAAGTTCATTTGTGTCATTGGATTAACATTTAGGTCATTTTCGTCCTCCCTAGGCATATTCTTGTCCAATTAGAGTTTTAGACCAATCTTGTGCATCCAATAGGTGTGTTTGTGTCATTGGATGGTCAATTAGGTTATTTTCGTCCTCCCTAGCCTTATTCTTGTCCAATTAGGGTTTTTAACTAATCTTGTGCATCCAATAAGTTCATTTGTGTCATTGGATGATCAATTAGGTCATTTTCGTCCTCCCTAGGCATATTCTTGTCCAATTAGGGTTTTTAACCAATCTTGTGCATCCAATAGGTGTGTTTGTGTCATTGGATGATCAATTAGGTCATTTTCGTCCTCCCTAGGCATATTCTTGTCCAATTAGGGTTTTTAACCAATCTTGTGCATCCAATAGGTGTGTTTGTGTCATTGGATGATCAATTAGGTCATTTTCGTCCTCCCTAGGCTTATTCTTGTCCAATTAGGGTTTTTAACCAATCTTGTGCATCCAATACGTTCATTTGTGTCATTGGATTAACATTTTGGTCATTTTCGTCCTCCCTAGGCATATTCTTGCTCATTTAGAGTTTTAGACCAATCTTGTGCATCCAATAGGTGTGTTTGTGTCATTGGATGATCAATTAGGTAATTTTCGTCCTCCCAAAGCTTATTCTTGTCCAATTAGGGTTTTTAACTAATCTTGTGCATCCAATAAGTTCATTTGTGTCATTGGATGATCAATTAGGTCATTTTCGTCCTCCCTAGGCATATTCTTGTCCAATTAGGGTTTTTAACCAATCTTGTGCATCCAATAGGTGTGTTTGTGTCATTGGATGATCAATTAGGTCATTTTCGTCCTCCCTAGGCTTATTCTTGTCCAATTAGGGTTTTTAACCAATTTTGTGCATCCAATAAGTTGAGTTGTGTCATTGGATTAACATTTAGGTCATTTTCGTCATCCCTAGGCCTATTCTTGTCCAATTAGGGTTTTAAACCAATCTTGTGCATCCAATAGGTGTGTTTGTGTCATTGGATGATCAATTAGGTCATTTTCGTCCTCCATAGGCTTATTCTTGTCCAATTAGGGTTTTTAACCAATCTTGTGCATCCAATAAGTTGAGTTGTGTCATTGGATTAACATTTAGGTCATTTTTGTCCTCCCTAGGCTTATTCTTGTCCAATTAGGGTTTTTAACCAATCTTGTGCATCCAATAAGTTTGTTTGTGTCATTGAATGATCAATTAGGTAATTTTCGTCCTCCCTAGGCTTATTCTTGTCCAATTAGGGTTTTTAACCAATCTTGTGCATCCAATAGGTGTGTTTGTGTCATTGGATGATCAATTAGGTCATTTTCGTCCTCCCTAGGCTTATTCTTGTCCAATTAGGGTTTTTAACCAATCTTGTGCATCCAATAAGTTTGTTTGTTTCATTGAATTAATATTTAGGTCATTTTCGTCCTCCCTAGGCATATTCTTGTCCAATTAGGGTTTTTAACCAATCTTGTGCATCCAATAGGCGTGTTTGTGTCATTGGATGATTAATTAGGTCATTTTCGTCCTCCCTAGGCTTATTCTTGTCCAATTAGGGTTTTTAACCAATCTTGTGCATCCAATAAGTTGAGTTGTGTCATTGGATTAACATTTAGGTCATTTTCGTCCTCCCTAGGCTTATTCTTGTCCAATTAGGGTTTTTAACCAATCTTGTGCATCCAATAGGTGTGTTTTTGTCATTGGATGATCAATTAGGTCATCTTCGTCCTCCCTAGGCTTATTCTTGCCCAATTAGGGTTTTTAACCAAACTTGTGCATCCAATAAGTTGAGTTGTGTCATTGGATTAACATTTAGATCATTTTCGTCCTCCCTAGGCTTATTCTTGTCCAATTAGGGTTTTTAACCAATCTTGTGCATCCAATAAGTTCATTTGTGTTATTGGATTAACATTTAGGTCATTTTCGTCCTCCCTAAGCATATTCTTGTCCAATTAGAGTTTTAGACCAATCTTGTGCATCCAATAGGTGTGTTTGTGTCATTGGATGATCAATTAGGTTATTTTCATCCTCCCTAGGCTTATTCTTGTCCAATTAGGGTTTTTAACTAATCTTGTGCATCCAATAATTTCATTTGTGTCATTGGATGATCAATTAGGTCATTTTCGTCCTCTCTAGGCATATTCTTGTCCAATTAGGGTTTTTAACCAATCTTGTGCATCCAATAGGTGTGTTTGTGTCATTGGATGATCAATTAGGTCATTTTCATCCTCCCTAGGCTTATTCTTGTCCAATTAGGGTTTTTAACCGATCTTGTGCATCCAATAGGTGTGTTTGTGTCATTGGATGATCAATTAGGTCATTTTCGTCCTCTCTAGGCATATTATTGTCCAATTATGGTTTTTAACCAATCTTGTGCATCCAATAGGTGTGTTTGTGTCATTGGACGATCAATTAGGTCATTTTCGTCCTCCCTAGGCTTATTCTTGTCCAATTAGGGTTTTTAACCAATCTTGTACATCCAATAAGTTGAGTTGTGTCATTGGATTAACATTTAGGTCATTTTCGTCCTCCCAAGGCTTATTCTTGTCCAATTAGGGTTTTTAACCAATCTTGTGCATCCAATAAGTTCATTTGTGTCATTGGATTAACATTTAGGTCATTTTCATCCTCCCTAAGCATATTCTTTTCCAATTAGGGTTTTTAACCAATCTTGTGCATCCAATAGGTGTGTATGTGTCATTGGATGATCAATTAGGTTATTTTCGTCCTCCCTAGGCTTATTCTTGTCCAATTACGGTTTTTAACCAATCTTGTGCATCCAATAGGTGTTTAACCAATCTTGTGCATCCAATAGGTGTGTTTGTAGCAATAGATGATCAATTAGGTCATTTTCGTCCTCCCTAGGCTTATTCTTGTCCAATTAGGGTTTTTAACCAATCTTGTGCATCCAATAGGTGTGTTTGTGTCATTGGATGATCAATTAGGTCATTTTCGTCCTCCCTAGGCTTATTCTTGTCCAATTAGGGTTTTTAACCAATCTTGTGCATCCAATAGGTGTGTTTGTGTCATTGGATGATCAATTAGGACATTTTCGTCCTCCCTAGGCATATTCTTGTCCAATTAGGGTTTTTAACCAATCTTGTACATCCAATAGGTGTGTTTGTGTCATTGGATGATCAATTTGGTCACTTACGTCCTCCCTAGGCATATTCTTGTCCAATTAGGGTTTTTAACCAATCTTGTGCATCTAATAGGTGTGTTTGTGTCATTGGATGATCAATTAGGTCATTTTCGTCCTCCCTAGGCTTATTCTTGTCCAATTAGGGTTTTTAACCAATCTTGTGCATCCAATAGGTGTGTTTGTGTCATTGGATGATCAATTAGGTCATTTTCGTCCTCCCTAGGCTTATTCTTGTCCAATTAGGGTTTTTAACCAATCTTGTGCATCCAATAAGTTCATTTGTGTCATTGGATGATCAATTAGGTCATTTTCGTCCTTCCTAGGCATAATCTTGTCCAACTAGGGTTTTAAACAAATCTTGTGCATCCAATAGGTGTGTTTGTGTCATTGGATGATCAATTAGGTCATTTTCGTCCTCCCTAGGCTTATTCTTGTCCAATTAGGGTTTTTAACCAATCTTGTGCATCCAATAGGTGTGTTTGTGTCATTGGATGATCAATTAGGTCATTTTCGTCCTCCCTAGGCTTATTCTTGTCCAATTAGGGTTTTTAACCAATCTTGTGCATCCAATAAGTTCATTTGTGTCATTGGATGATCAATTAGGTCATTTTCGTCCTTACTAGGCATATTCTTGTCCAACTAGGGTTTTAAACCAATCTTGTGCATCCAATAGGTGTGTTTGTGTCATTGGATGATCAATTAGGTCATTTTCGTCCTCCCTAGGCTTATTCTTGTCCAATTAGGGTTTTTAACCAATCTTGTGCATCCAATAGGTGTGTTTGTGTCATTGGATGATCAATTAGGTCATTTTCGTCCTCCCTAGGCTTATTCTTGTCCAATTAGGGTTTTTAACCAATCTTGTGCATCCAATAGGTGTGTTTGTGTCATTGGATGATCAATTAGGTCATTTTCTTCCTCCCTAGGCTTATTCTTGTCCAATTAAGGTTTTTAACCAATCTTGTGCATCCAATAACTTTGATTGTGTCATTGAATTAATATTTAGGTCATTTTCGTCCTCCCTAGGCATATTCTTGTCCAATTAGGGTTTTTAACCAATCTTGTGCATCCAATAGGTGTGTTTGTGTCATTGGATGATCAATTATGTCATTTTCGTCCTCCCTAGGCTTATTCTTGTCCAATTATAGTTTTTATCCAATCTTGTGCATCCAATAGGTGTGTTTGTGTCATTGGATGATCAATTAGGTCATTTTCGTCCTCCCTAGGCTTATTCTTGTCCAATTAGGGTTTTTAACCAATCTTGTGCATCCAATAGGTGTGTTTGTGTCATTGGATGATCAATTAGGTCATTTCAGTCCTCCCTAGGCTTATTCTTGTCCTATTAGGGTTTTTAACCAATCTTGTGCATCCAATAAGTTCATTTGTGTCATTGGATTAACATTTAGGTCATTTTCGTCCTCCCTAGGCATATTCTTGTCCAATTAGGGTTTTTAACCAATCTTGTGCATCCAATAGGTGTGTTTGTGTCATTGGATGATCAATTAGGTCATTTTCGTCCTCCCTAGGCTTATTCTTGTCCAATTAGGGTTTTTAACCAATCTTGTGCATCCAATAGGTGTGTTTGTGTCATTGGATGATCAATTAGGTCATTTTCGTCCTCCCTAGGCTTATTCTTGTCCAATTAGGGTTTTTAACCAATCTTGTGCTTCCAATAAGTTGAGTAGTGTCATTGGATTAACATTTAGGTCATTTTTGTCCTCCCTTGGTTTATTCTTGTCCAATTAGGGTTTTTAACCAATCTTGTGCATCCAATAAGTTTGTTTGTGTCATTGGATTATCAATTAGGTCATTTTCGTCCTCCCTAGGCTTATTTTTGTCCAATTAGGGTTTTTAACCAATCTTGTGCATCCAATAAGTTTGTTTGTGTCATTGAATTAATATTTAGGTCATTTTCGTCCTCCCTAGGCATCATCTTGTCCAATTAGGATTTTTAACCAATCTTTTGCATCCAATAGGTGTATTTGTGTCATTGGATGATCAATTAGGTCATTTTCGTCCTCCCTAGGTTTATTCTTGTCCAATTAGGGTTTTTAATTAATCTTGTGCATCCAAAAACTTTGTTTGTGTCATTAAATTAATATTTAGGTCATTTTCGTCCTCCCTAGGCATATTCTTGTCCAATTAGGGTTTTTAACCAATCTTGTGCATCCAATAGGTGTGTTTGTGTCATTGGATGATCAATTAGGTCATTTTCGTCCTCCCTAGGCTTATTCTTGTCCAATTAGGGTTTTTAACCAATCTTGTGCATCCAATAGGTGTGTTTGTGTCATTGGATGATCAATTAGGTCATTTTCGTCCTCCCTAGGCTTATTCTTGTCCAATTAGGGTTTTTAACCAATCTTGTGCATCCAATAGGTGTGTTTGTGTCATTGGATGATCAATTAGGTCATTTTCATCCTCCCTAGGCTTATCCTTGTCCAATTAGGGTTTTTAACCAATGTTGTGCATCCAATAAGTTCGTTTGTGTCATTGAATTAACATTTAGGTCATTTTTGTCCTCCCTAGGTATATTCTTGTCCAATTAGGGTTTTTAACCAATCTTGTGCATCCAATAGGTGTGTTTGTGTCATTGGATGATCAATTAGGTCATTTTCGTCCTCCCTAGGCTTATTCTTGTCCAATTAGGGGTTTTAACCAATCTTGTGCATCCAATAAGTTCATCTGTGTCATTGGATGATCAATTAGGTCATTTTCGTCCTCCCTAGGCTGATTCTTGTCCAATTAGGGTTTTAAACCAATCTTGTGCATCCAATAACTTTGTTTGTGTCATTGAATTAATATTTAGATCATTTTCGCCCTCCCTAGGCATATTCTTGTCCAATTAGGGTTTTTAACCAATCTTGTGCATCCAATAGGTGTGTTTGTGTCATTGGATGATCAATTAGGTCATTTTCGTCCTCCCTAGGCTTATTCTTGTCCAATTAGGGTTTTTAACCAATCTTGTGCATCCAATAGGTGTGTTTGTGTCATTGGATGATCAATTAGGTCATTTTCGTCCTCCCTAGGCTTATTCTTGTCCAATTAGGGTTTTTAACCAATCTTGTGCATCCAATAGGTGTGTTTGTGTCATTGGATGATCAATTAGGTTATTTTCGCCTCCCTAGGCTTATTCTTGTCCAATTAGGGTTTTTAACCAATCTTGTGCATCCAATAAGTTCATTTGTGTCATTGGATGATCAATTAGGTCATTTTCGTCCTCCCTAGGCATATTCTTGTCCAACTAGGGTTTTAAAACAATCTTGTGCATCCAATAGGTGTGTTTGTGTCATTGGACGATCAATTAGGTCATTTTCGTCCTCCCTAGGCTTATTCTTGTCCAATTAGGGTTTTTAACCAATCTTGTGCATCCAATAGGTGTGTTTGTGTCATTGGATGATCAATTAGGTCATTTTCGTCCTCCTTAGGCGTATTCTTGTCCAATTAGGGTTTTTAACCAATCTTGTGCATCCAATAGGTGTGTTTGTGTCATTGGATGATCAATTAGGTCATTTTCGTCCTCCCTAGGCTTATTCTTGTCCAATTAGGGTTTTTAACCAATCTTGTGCATCCAATAGGTGTGTCTGTGTCATTGGATGATCAATTAGGTCATTTTCGTCCTCCCTAGGCTTATTCTTGTCCAATTAGGGTTTTTATTAAATCTTATGCATCCAATAAGTTCATTTGTGTCATTGGATGATCAATTAGGTCATTTTCGTCCTCCCTAGGCATATTCTTGTCCAACTAGGGTTTTTAACCAATCTTGTGCATCCAATAAGTTCATTTGGTTCATTGGATGATCAATTAGGTCATTTTCGTCCTCCCTAGGCATATTCTTGTCCAATTAGGGTTTTTAACCAATCTTGTGCATCCAATAGGTGTGTTTGTGTCATTGGATGATCAATTAGGTCATTTTCGTCCTCCCTAGGCTTATTCTTGTCCAATTAGGGTTTTTAACCAATCTTGTGCATCCAATAAGTTCATTTGTGTCATTGGATTAACATTTAGATCATTTTCGTCCTGCCTAGGCATATTCTTGTCCAATTAGGGTTTTTAACCAATCTTGTGCATCCAATAGGTGTGTTTGTGTCATTGGATGATCAATTAGGTTATTTTCGTCCTCCCTAGGCTTATTCTTGTCCAATTAGGGTTTTTAACCAATCTTGTGCATCCAATAGGTGTGTTTGTGTCATTGGATGACCAATTAGGTCATTTTCGTCCTCCCTAGGCATATTCTTGTCCAATTAGGGTTTTTAACCAATCTTGTGCATCCAATAGGTGTGTTTGTGTCATTGGATGATCAATTAGGTCATTTTCGTCCTCCCTAGGCTTATTCTTGTCCAATTAGGGTTTTTAACCAATCTTGTGCATCCAATATGTGCATTTGTGTCATTGGATGATCAATTAGGTCATTTTCGTCCTCCCTAGGCTTATTCTTGTCCAATTAGGGTTTTTAACCAATCTTGTGCATCCAATAGGTGTGTTTGTGTCATTGGATGATCAATTAGGTCATTTTCGTCCTCACTAGGCATATTCTTGTCCAGTTAGGGTTTTTAACCAATCTTGTGCATCCAATAGGTGTGTTTGTGTCATTGGATGATCAATTAGGTCATTTTCGTCCTCCCTAGGCTTATTCTTGTCCAATTAGGGTTTTTAACCAATCTTGTGCATCCAATAAGTTCATTAGTGTCATTGGATGATCAATTAGGTCATTTTGGTCCTCCCTAGGCATGTTCTTGTCCAACTATGGTTTTTAACCAATCTTGTGCATACAATAGGCGTGTTTGTGTCATTGGATGATCAATTAGGTCATTTTCGTCCTCCCAAGGCTTATTCTTGTCCAATTAGGGTTTTTAACCAATCTTGTGCATTCAATAGGTGTGTTTGTGTCATTGGGTGATCAATTAGGTCATTTTCGTCCTCCCTAGGCATATTCTTGTCCAATTAGGGTTTTTAACCAATCTTGTGCATCCAATAGGTGTGTTTGTGTCATTGGATGATCAATTAGGTCATTTTCGTCCTCCCTAGGCTTATTCTTGTCCAATTAGGGTTTTTAACCAATCTTGTGCATCCAATAAGTTCATTAGTGTCATTGGATGATCAATTAGGTCATTTTGGTCCTCCCTAGGCATGTTCTTGTCCAACTATGGTTTTTAACCAATCTTGTGCATACAATAGGCGTGTTTGTGTCATTGGATGATCAATTAGGTCATTTTCGTCCTCCCTAGGCTTATTCTTGTCCAATTAGGGTTTTTAACCAATCTTGTGCATCCAATAGGTGTGTTTGTGTCATTGGATGATCAATTAGGTCATTTTCGTCCTCCCTAGGCTTATTCTTGTCCAATTAGGGTTTTTAACCAATCTTGTGCATCCAATAGGTGTGTTTGTGTCATTGGATGATCAATTAGTTCATTTTTGTCCTCCCTAGGCTTATTCTTGTCCAATTAGGGTTTCTAACCAATCTTGTGCATCCAATAGGTGTGTTTGTGTCATTGGATGATCAATTAGGTCATTTTCGTCCTCCCTAGGCTTATTCTTGTCCAATTAGGGTTTTTAACCAATCTTGTGCATCCAATAGGTGTGTTTGTGTCATTGGATGATCAATTAGGTCATTTTCGTCCTCCCTAGGCATATTCTTGTCCAAATTCGGGTTTTTAACCAATCTTGTGCATCCAATAGGTGTGTTTGGTTCATTGGATGATCAATTAGGTCATTTTCATCCTCCCTAGGCATATTCTTGTCCAATTAGGGTTTTTAACCAATCTTGTGCATCCAATAGGTGTGTTTGTGTCATTGGATGATCAATTAGGTCATTTTCGTCCTCCCTAGGCTTATTCTTGTCCAATTAGGGTTTTTAACCAATCTTGTGCATCCAATAGGTGTGTTTGTGTCATTGGATGATCAATTAGGTCATTTTCTTCCTCCCTAGGCTTATTCTTGTCCAATTAGGGTTTTTAACCAATCTTGTGCATCCAATAACTTTGTTTATGTCATTGGATGATCAATTAGGTCATTTTCGTCCTCCCTAGGCTTATTCTGGTCCAATTAGGGTTTTTAACCAATCTTGTGCATCCAAAAAGTTTCTTTATGTCATTGAATTAATATTTAGGTCATTTTCGTCCTCCCTTGGCATATTCTTGTCCAATTAGGGTTTTTAACCAATCTTGTGCATCCAATAGGTGTGTTTGTGTCATTGGATGATCAATTAGGTCATTTTCGTCCTCCCTAGGCTTATTCTTGTCCAATTAGGGTTTTTAACCAATCTTGTGCATCCAATAGGTGTGTTTGTGTCATTGGATGATCAATTAGGTCATTTTCGTCCTCCCTAGGCTTATTCTTGTCCAATTAGGGTTTTTAACCAATCTTGTGCATCCAATAGGTGTGTTTGTGTCATTGGATGATCAATTAGGTCATTTTCGTCCTTTCTATGCTTATTTTTGTCCAATTAGGGTTTTTAAGCAATCTTGTGCATCCAATAAGTTCATTTGTGTCATTGGATGATCAATTAGGTCATTTTCGTCCTCCCTAGGCATATTCTTGTCCAACTAGGGTTTCTAACCAATCTTGTGCTTCCAATAGATGTGTTTGTGTCATTGGATGATCAATTAGGTCATTTTCGTCCTCCCTAGGCTTATTCTTGTCCAATTAGGGTTTTTAACCAATCTTGTGCATCCAATAGGTGTGTTTGTGTCATTGGATGATCAATTAGGTCATTTTCGTCCTCCCTAGGCTTATTCTTGTCCAATTAGGGTTTTTAACCAATCTTGTGCATCCAATAGGTGTGTTTGTGTCATTGGATGATCAATTAGGTCATTTTCGTCCTCCCTAGGCTTATTCTTGTCCAATTAGGGTTTTTAACCAATCTTGTGCATCCAATAAGTTCATTTGTGTCATTGGATGATCAATTAGGTCATTTTCGTCCTTCCTAGGCATATTCTTGATCAACTAGGGTTTTAAACCAATCTTGTGCATCCAATAGGTGTGTTTGTGTCATTGGATGATCAATTAGGTCATTTTCGTCCTCCCTAGGCTTATTCTTGTCCAATTAGGGTTTTTAACCAATCTTGTGCATCCAATAGGTGTGTTTGTGTCATTGGATGATCAATTAGGTCATTTTCGTCCTCCCTAGGCTTATTCTTGTCCAATTAGGGTTTTTAACCAATCTTGTGCATCCAATAGGTGTGTTTGTGTCATTGGATGATCAATTAGGTCATTTTCGTCCTCCCTAGGCTTATTCTTGTCCAATTAGGGTTTTTAACCAATCTTGTGCATCCAATAGGTGTGTTTGTGTCATTGGATGATCAATTAGGTCATTTATCGTCCTCCCTAGGCTTATTCTTGTCCAATTAGGGTTTTTAACCAATCTTGTGCATCCAATAGGTTGAGTTGTGTCATTGGATTAACATTTAGGTCATTTTCGTCCTCCCTAGGCATATTCTTGTCCAATTAGGGTTTTTAACCAATCTTGTGCATCCAATAGGTGTGTTTGTGTCATTGGATGATCAATTAGGTCATTTTCGTCCTCCCTAGGCTTATTCTTGTCCAATTAGGGTTTTTAACCAATCTTGTGCATCCAATAGGTGTGTTTGTGTCATTGGATGATCAATTAGGTCATTTTCGTCCTCCCTAGGCTTATTCTTGTCCAATTAGGGTTTTTAACCATTCTTGTGCATCCAATAGGTGTGTTTGTGTCATTGGATGATCAATTAGGTCATTGTTGTCCTCCCTAGGCTTATTCTTGTCCAATTAGGGTTTTTAACCAATCTTGTGCATCCAATAGGTGTGTTTGTGTCATTGGATGATCAATTAGGTCATTTTCGTCCTCCCTAGGCTTATTCTTGTCCAATTAGGGTTTTTAACCAATCTTGTGCATCCAATAAGTTTGTTTATGTCATTGAATTAATATTTAGGTCATTTACGTCCTCCCTAGGCTTATTCTTGTCCAATTAGGGTTTGTGCATCCAATAAGTTCATTTGTGTCATTGGATTAACATTTAGGTCATTTTCGTCCTCCCTAGGCATATTCTTTTCCATTTAGGGTTTTTAACCAATCTTGTGCATCCAATAGGTGTGTTTGTGTCATTGGATGATCAATTAGGTCATTTTCGTCCTCCCTAGGCTTATTCTTGTCCAATTATGGTTTTTAACCAATCTTGTGCATCCATTAGGTGTGTTTGTGTCATTGGATGATCAATTAGGTCATTTACGTCCTCCCTAGGGATATTCTTGTCCAATTAGGGTTTTTAACCAATCTTGTGCATCCAATAGGTGTGTTTGTGTCATTGGATGATCAATTAGGTCATTATCGTCCTCCCTAGGCTTATTCTTGTCCAATTAGGGTTTTTAATCAATCTTGTGCATCCAATAACTTGAGTTGTGTCATTGGATTAACATTTAGGTCATTTTCGTCCTCCCTAGGCTTATTCTTGTCCAATTAGGGTTTTTAACCAATCTTGTGCATCCAATAGGTGTGTTTGTGTCATTGGATGATCAATTAGGTCATTTTCGTCCTCCATAGGCTTATTCTTGTCCAATTAGGGTTTTTAACCAATCTTGTGCATCCAATAAGTTGAGTTGTGTCATTGGATAAACATTTAGTCATTTTCGTCCTCCCTAGGCTTATTCTTGTCCAATTAGGGTTTTTAACCAATCTTGTGCATCCAATAAGTTCATTTGAGTCATTGGATTAACATTTAGGTCATTTTCGGCCTCCCTTGGCATATTCTTGTCCAATTAGGGTTTTTAACCAATCTTGTGCATCCAATAGGTGTGTTTGTGTCATTGGATGATCAATTAGGTTAATTTCGTCCTCCCTAGGCTAATTCTTGTTCAATTAGGGTTTTTAACCAATCTTGTGCATCCAATAGGTGTGTTTGTGTCATTGGATGATCAATTAGGTCATTTTCGTCCTCCCTAGGCTTATTCTTGTCCAATTAGGGTTTTTAACCAATCTTGTGCATCCAATAAGTTCATTTGTGTCATTGGATTAACATTTAGGTCATTTTCGGCCTCCCTAAGCATATTCTTGTCCAATTAGGGTTTTTAACCAATCTTGTGCATCCAATTGGTGTGTTTGTGTCATTGGAGGATCAATTAGGTCATTTTCGTCCTCCATAGGCTTATTCTTGTCCAATTAGGGTTTTTAACCAATCTTGTGCATCCAATAAGTTGAGTTGTGTCATTGGATTAACATTTAGGTCATTTTCGTCCTCCCTAGGCATATTCTTATCCAACTAGGGTTTTTAACCAATCTTGTGCATCCAATAGGTGTTTAACCAATCTTGTGCATCCAATAGGTGTGTTTGTGGCAACAGATGATCAATTAGGTCATTTTCGTCCTCCCTAGGCTTATTCTTGTCCAATTAGGGTTTTTAACCAATCTTGTGCATCCAATAGGTGTGTTTGTGTCATTGGATGATCAATTAGGTCATTTTCGTCCTCCCTAGGCTTATTCTTGTCCAATTAGGGTTTTTAACCAATCTTGTGCATCCATTAGGTGTGTTTGAGTCATTGGATGATCAATTAGGTCATTTTCGTCCTCCCTAGGCATATTCTTGTCCAATTAGGGTTTTTAACCAATCTTGTGCATCCAATAGGTGTGTTTGTGTCATTGGATGATCAATTAGGTCATTTACGTCCTCCCTAGGCATATTCTTGTCCAATTAGGGTTTTTAACCAATCTTGTGCATCTAATAGGTGTGTTTGTGTCATTGGATGATCAATTAGGTCATTTTCGTCCTCCCTAGTCTTATTCTTGTCCAATTAGGGTTTTTAACCAATCTTGTGCATCCAATAAGTTGAGTTGTGTCATTGAATTAACATTTAGGTCATTTTCGTCCTCCCTAGGCTTATTCTTGTCCAATTAGGGTTTTTAACCAATCTTGTGCATCCAATAGGTGTGTTTGTGTCATTGGATGATCAATTAGGTCATCTTCGTCCTCCCTAGGCTTATTCTTGCCTAATTAGGGTTTTTAACCAATCTTGTGCATCCAATAAGTTGAGTTGTGTCATTGGATTAACATTTAGGTCATTTTCGTCCTCCCTAGGCTTATTCTTGTCCAATTAGGGTTTTTAACCAATCTTGTGCATCCAATAGGTGTGTTTTTGTCATTGGATAATCAATTAGGTCATTTTCGTCCTCCCTAGGCTTATTCTTGTCCAATTAGGGTTTTTAACCAATCTTGTGCATCCAATAAGTTCATTTGTGTCATTGGATGATCAATTAGGTCATTTTCGTCCTCCCTAGGCTTATTCTTGTCCAATTAGGGTTTTTAACCAATCTTGTGCATCCAATAAGTTCATTTGTGTCATTGGATTAACATTTAGGTCATTTTCGTCCTCCCTAGGTTTATTCTTGTCCAATTAGGGTTTTTAACCAATCTTGTGCATCCAATAAGTTTGTTTGTGTCATTGGATTAATATTTAGGTCATTTTCGTCCTCCCTAGGCATATTCTTGTCCAATTTGGGTTTTTAACCAATCTTGTGCATCCAATATGTGTGTTTGTGTCATTGGATGATCAATTAGGTCATTTTCGTCCTCCCTAGGCTTATTCTTGTCCAATTAGGGTTTTTAACCAATCTTGTGCATCCAATAGGTGTGTTTATGTCATTGGATGATCAATTAGGTCATTTTCGTCCTCCCTAGGCTTTTTCTTGCCCAATTAGGGTTTTTAACCAATCTTGTGCATCCAATAAGTTGAGTTGTGTCATTGGATTAGCATTTAGGTCATTTTCGTCCTCCCTAGGCTTATTCTTGTCCAATTAGGATTTTTAACCAATCTTGTGCATCCCATAAGTTCATTTGTGTCATTGGATTAACATTTAGGTCATTTTCCTCCTCCCTAGGCATATTCTTGTGCAATTAGGGTTTTCAACCAATCTTGTGCATCCAATAGGTGTGTTTGTGTCATTGGATGATCAATTAGGTTATTTTCGTCCTCCCTAGGCTTATTCTTGTCCAATTAGGGTTTTTAACCAATCTTGTGCATCCAATAAGTTGAGTTGTGTCATTGGATTAACATTTAGGTCATTTTCGTCCTCCCTAGGCATATTCTTGTCCAATTAGGGTTTTTAACCAATCTTGTGCATCCAATAGGTGTGTTTGTGTCATTGGATGATCAATTAGGTCATTTTCGTCCTCCCTAGGCTTATTCTTGTCCAATTAGGGTTTTTAACCAATCTTGTGCATCCAATATGTGTGTTTGTGTCATTGGATGACCAATTAGGTCATTTATGTCCTCCCTAGGCATATTCTTGTCCAATTAGGGTTTTTAACCAAACTGGTGCATCCATTAGGTGTGTTTGTGGCAATGGATGATCAATTAGGTCATTTTCGTCCTCCATAGGCTTATTCTTGTCCAATTAGGGTTTTTAACCAATCTTGTGCATCCAATAGGTGTGTTTGTGTCATTGGATGATCAATTAGGTCATTTTCGTCCTCCCTAGGCTTATTCTTGTCCAATTAGGGTTTTTAACCAATCTTGTGCATCCAATAAGTTCATTTGTGTCATTGGATTAACATTTAGGTCATTTTCGTCCTCTCTAGGCATATTCTTGTCCAATTAGGGTTTTTAACCAATCTTGTGCATCCAATAAGTTCATTTGTGTCATTGGATTAACATTTAGGTCATTTTCGTCCTCCCTAGGCATATTCTTGTCCAATTAGGGTTTTTAACCAATCTTGTGCATCCAATAGGTGTGTTTGAGTCATTGGATGATCAATTAGGTCATTTTCGTCCTCCGTAAGCATATTCTTGTCCAATTAAGGTTTTTAACGAATCTTGTGCATCCCATTGGTGTGTTTGTGTCATTGGATGATCAATTAGGTCATTTTCGTCCTCCCTAGGCTTATTCTTGTCCAATTAGGGTTTTTAACCAATCTTGTGCATCCAATAAGTTCATTTGTGTCATTGGATTAACATTTAGGTCATTTTCGTCCTCCCTAGGCTTATTCTTGCCCAATTAGGGTTTTTAACCAATCTTGTGCATCCAATAAGTTGATTTGTGTCATTGGATTAACATTCAGGTCATTTTCGTCCTCCCTAGGCTTATTCTTGTCCAATTAGGGTTTTTAACCAATCTTGTGCATCCAATAGGTGTGTTTGTGTCATTGGATGATCAATTAGGTCATTTTCGTCCTCCCTAGGCTTATTCTTGTCCAATTAGGGTTTTTAACCAATCTTGTGCATCCAATAGGTGTGTATGTGTCGTTAGATGATCAATTAGGTTATTTTCGTCCTCCATAGGCTTATTCTTGTCCAATTAGGGTTTTTAACCAATCTTGTGCATCCAATAAGTTGAGTTGTGTCATTGGATTAACATTTAGGTCATTTTCGTCCTCCCTAGGCATATTCTTGTCCAATTAGGGTTTTTAACCAATCTTGTGCATCCAATAGGTGTTTAACCAATCTTGTGCATCCAATAGGTGTGTTTGTGGCAATAGATGATCAATTATGTCATTTTCGTCCTCCCTAGGCTTATTCTTGTCCAATTAGGGTTTTTAACCAATCTTGTGCATCCAATAGGTGTGTTTGTGTCATTGGATGATCAATTAGGTCATTTTCGTCCTCCCTAGGCTTATTCTTGTCCAATTAGGGTTTTTAACCAATCTTGTGCATCCAATAGGTGTGTATGTGTCGTTGGATGATCAATTAGGTTATTTTCGTCCTCCATAGGCATATTCTTGTCCAATTAGGGTTTTTAACCAATCTTGTGCATCCAATAAGTTGAGTTGTGTCATTGGATTAACATTTAGGTCATTTTCGTCCTCCCTAGGCATATTCTTGTCCAATTAGGGTTTTTAACCAATCTTGTGCATCCAACAAGTTCATTTGTGTCATTGGATGATCAATTAGGTCATTTTCGTCCTCCCTAGGCTTATTCTTGTCCAATTAGGGTTTTTAACCAATCTTGTGCATCCAATAAGTTCATTTGTGTCATTGGATTAACATTTAGGTCATTTTCGTCCTCCATAGGCATATTCTTGTCCAATTAGGGTTTTTAACCAATCTTGTCCTTCCAATAGGTGTGTTTGTGTCATTCGATGATCAATTAGGTCATTTTCGTCCTCCCTAGGCTTATTCTTGTCCAATTAGGGTTTTTAACCAATCTTGTGCATCCAATAACTTTGTTTGTGTCATTGAATTAATATATAGGTCATTTTCGTCCTCCCTAGGCATATTCTTGTCCAACTAGGGTTTTTAACCAATCTTGTGCATCCAATAGGTGTGTTTGTGTCATTGGATGATCAATTAGGTCATTTTCGTCCTCCCTAGGCTTATTCTTGTCCAATTAGGGTTTTTAACCAATCTTGTGCATCCAATAACTTTGTTTGTGTGATTGAATTAATATTTAGGTCATTTTCGTCCTCCCTAGGCATATTCTTGTCCAATTAGGGTTTTTAACCAATCTTGTACATCCAATAGGTGTGTTTGTGTCATTGGATGATCAATTAGGTCATTTTCGTCCTCCCTAGGCTTATTCTTGTCCAATTAGGGTTTTTAACCAATCTTGTGCATCCAATAACTTTGTTTGTGTAATTGAATTAATATTTAGGTCATTTTCCTCCTCCCTAGGCATATTCTTGTCTAATTAGGGTTTTTAACCAATCTTGTGCATCTAATAGGTGTGTTTGTGTCATTGGATGATCAATTAGGTCATTTTCGTCCTCCCTAGGCTTATTCTTGTCCAATTAGGGTTTTTAACCAATCTTGTGCATCCAATAGGTGTGTTTGTGTCATTGGATGATCAATTAGGTCATTTTCGTCCTCCCTAGGCTTATTCTTGTCCAATTAGGGTTTTTAACCAATCTTGTGCATCCAATAAGTTCATTTGTGTCATTGGATTAACATTTAGGTCATTTTTGTCTTCCCTAGGCATATTCTTGTCCAATTAGGGTTTTTAACCAATCTTGTGCTTCCAATAGGTGTGTTTGTGTCATTGGATGATCAATTAGGTCATTTTCGTCCTCCCTAGGCTTATTCTTGTCCAATTAGGGTTTTTAACCAATCTTGTGCATCCAATAAGTTGAGTTGTGTCATTGGATTAACATTTAGGTCGTTTTCGTCCTCCCTAGGCTTATTCTTGTCCAATTAGGGTTTTTAACCAATCTTGTGCATCCAATAAGTTGAGTTGTGTCATTGGATTAACATTTAGGTCATTTTCGTCCTCCCTAGGCATATTCTTGTCCAATTAGGGTTTTTAACCAATCTTGTGCATCCAATAAGTTCATTTTGTCATTGGATTAACATTTAGGTCATTTTCGTCCTCCCTAGGCATATTCTTGTCCAATTAGGGTTTTTAACCAATCTTGTGCATCCAATAGGTGTGTTTGTGTCATTGGATGATCAATTAGGTCATTTTTGTCTTCCCTAGGCTTATTCTTGTCCAATTAGGGTTTTTAACCAATCTTGTGCATCCAATAAGTTGAGTTGTGTCATTGGATTAACATTTAGGTCATTTTCGTTCTCCCTAGGCTTATTCTTGTCCAATTAGGGTTTTTAACCAATCTTGTGCATCCAATAAGTTCATTTGTGTTATTGGATTAACATTTAGGTCATATTCGTCCTCCCTAGGCATATTCTTGTCCAATTAGGGTTTTTAACCAATCTGGTGCATCCAATAGGTGTGTTTGTATCATTGGATGATCAATTAGGTCATTTTCATCCTCCCAAGGCATATTCTTATCCAATTAGGTTTTTTAACCAATCTTGTGCATCCAATAGGTGTGTTTGTGTCATTGGATGATCAATTAGGTCATTTTTGTCCTCCCTAGGCCTATTCTTGTCCAATTAGGGTTTTTAACCAATCTTGTGCATCCAATAAGTTGAGTTGTGTCATTGGATTAACATTTAGGTCATTTTCGTTCTCCCTAGGCTTATTCTTGTCCAATTAGGGTTTTTAACCAATCTTGTGCATCCAATAAGTTCATTTGTGTTATTGGATTAACATTTAGGTCATATTCGTCCTCCCTCGGCATATTCTTGTCCAATTAGGGTTTTTAACCAATCTTGTGCATCAAATAGGTGTGTTTGTGTCATTGGATGATCAATTAAGTCATTTTCGTCCTCCCTAGGCATATTCTTGTCTAGTTAGGGTTTTTAACCAATCTTGTGCATCCAATAGGTGTGTTTGTGTCATTGGATAATCAATTAGGTCATTTTCGTCCTCCCTAGGCTTATTCTTGTCCAATTAGGGTTTTTAACCAATCTTGTGCATTCAATAAGTTCATTAGTGTCATTGGATGATCAATTAGGTCATTTTCGTCCTCCCTAGGCATGTTCTTGTCCAACTAGAGTTTTTAACCAATTTTGTGCATCCAATAGGTGTGTTTGTGTCATTGGATGATCAATTAGGTCATTTTCGTCCTCCCTAGGCTTATTCTTGTCCAATTAAGGTTTTTAACCAATCTTGTGCATCCAATAAGTTGAGTTGTGTCATTGGATTAACATTTAGGTCATTTTCGTTCTCCCTAGGCTTATTCTTGTCCAATTAGGGTTTTTAACCAATCTTGTGCATCCAATAAGTTCATTTGTGTTATTGGATTAACATTTAGGTCATATTCGTCCTCCCTAAGCATATTCTTGTCCAATTAGGGTTTTTAACCAATCTTGTGCATCCAATAGGTGTGTTTGTGTCATTGGATGATCAATTAGGTTATTTTCATCCTCCCTAGGCATATTCTTATCCAATTAGGGTTTTTAACCAATCTTGTTCATCCAATAGGTGAGTTTGTGTCATTGGATGATCAATTAGGTCATTTTCGTCCTCCCTAGGCTTATTCTTGTCCAATTAGGGTTTTTAACCAATCTTGTGCGTCCAATAAATTGATTTGTGTCATTGGATTAACATTTAGGTCATTTTCATTCTCCCTAGGCTTATTCTTGTCCAATTAGGGTTTTTAACCAATCTTGTTCATCCAATAAGTTCATTTGTGTCATTGGATTCACATTTATGTCATATTCGACCTCCCTAGGCATATTCTTGTCCAATTAGGGTTTTTAACCAATCTTGTGCATCCAATAGGTGTGTTTGTGTCATTGGATGATCAATTAGGTCATTTTCGTCCTCCCTAGGCTTATTCTTGTCCAATTAGGGTTTTTAACCAATCTTGTGCATCCGATAAGTTTGTTTGTGTCATTGAATTAATATTTAGGTCATTTTCGTCCTCCCTAGGCATATTCTTGTCCAATTTGGGTTTTTAACCAATCTTGTGCATCCAATAGGTGTGTTTGTGTCATTGGATGATCAATTAGGTAATTTTCGTCCTCCCTAGGCATATTCTTGTCCAATTAGGGTTTTTAACCAAACTTTTGTATCCAATAAGTTGAGTTGTGTCATTGGATTAACATTTAGGTCATTTTCGTCCTCCCTAGGCTTATTCTTGTCCAATTAGGGTTTTTAACCAATCTTGTGCATCCAATAGGTGTGTTTGTGTCATTGGATGATCAATTAGGTCATTTTCGTCCACCATAGGCTTATTCTTGTCCAATTAGGGTTTTTAACCAATCTTGTGCATCCAATAAGTTGAGTTGTGTCATTGGATAAATATTTAGTCATTTTCGTCCTCCCTAGGCTTATTCTTGTCCAATTAGGGTTTTTAACCAATCTTGTGCATCCAATAAGTTCATTTGAGTCATTGGATTAACATTTAGGTCATTTTCGGCCTCCCTTGGCATATTCTTGTCCAATTAGGGTTTTTAACCAATCTTGTGCATCCAATAGGTGTATTTGTGTCATTGGATGATCAATTAGGTTAATTTCGTCCTCCCTAGGCTAATTCTTGTTCAATTAGGGTTTTTAACCAATCTTGTGCATCCAATAGGTGTGTTTGTGTCATTGGATGATCAATTAGGTCATTTTCGTCCTCCCTAGGCTTATTCTTGTCCAATTAGGGTTTTTAACCAATCTTGTGCATCCAATAAGTTCATTTGTGTCATTGGATTAACATTTAGGTCATTTTCGGCCTCCCTAGGCATATTCTTGTCCAATTAGGGTTTTTAACCAATCTTGTGCATCCAATAGGTGTGTTTGTGTCATTGGATGATCAATTAGGTCATTTTCGTCCTCCCTAGGCATATTCTTGTCCAATTAGGGTTTTTAACGAATCTTGTGTATCCAATAGGTGTGTTTGTGTCATTGGA
>JBBPBR010000740.1:1436-20272 GCA_037974775.1 Cicer pinnatifidum
CAATTAGGGTTTTTAACCAATCATGTGCATCCAATAGGTGTGTTTGTGTCATTAGATGAATATTTAGGTCATTTTCATCCTCCATAGGCTTATTGTTGTCCAATTAGGGTTTTTAACCAATCTTGTGCATCCAATAGGTGTGTTTGTGTCATTGGATGAACATTTAGGTCATTTTCGTCCTCCCAAGTCTTATTCTTGTCCACTTAAGGTTTTAAGCAATCTTGTGCATCCAATAACTTCATTTGTGTCATTGGATTAACATTTAAGTCATTTTCGTCCTCCCTAGGCTTATTCTTGTCCAATTAGGGTTTCTAATGAATCTTGTGCATCCAATAGGAGTGTTTGTGTCATTTGATGAATATTTAGATCATTTTCATCCTCCCAAGGCTTATTCTTGTCCAATTAGGGTTTTTAACCAATCTTGTGCATCCAATAAGTTCATTTGTGTCATTGGTTGAACATTTAGGTCATTTTCGTCCTCCCTAGGCTTATTTTTGTGCAATTAGGGTTTTTAACCAATCTTGTGCATCCAATAAGTTCATTTGTGTCATTGGATGAACATTTAGGTCATTTTTCGTCCTCCCTAGGCTTATTCTTGTTCAATTAGGGTTTGTAACCAATCTTGTGTATCCAATAAGTTCATTTGTGTCATTGGATGAACATTTAGGTCATTTTCGTCCTCCCAAGGCTTATTCTTGTCCAATTAGGGTTTTTAACCAATCTTGTGCATCCAATAAGTTCATTTGTGTCATTGGATGAACATTTAGGTCATTTTCGTCCTCCCTAGGCTTATTGTTGTCCAATTAGGGTTTTTAACCAATCTTGTGCATCCAATAGTTGTGTTTGTGTCATTGGATGAACATTTAGGTCATTTTCGTCCTCCCTAGTCTTGTTCTTGTCCACTTAGGGTTTTAAGCAATGTTGTGCATCCAATAACTTCATTTGTGTCATTGGATTAACATTTAAGTCATTTTCGTCCTCCCTAGGCTTATTCTTGTCCAATTAGGGTTTCTAACGAATCTTGCGCATCCAATAGGTGTGTTTGTGTCATTGGATGAACATTTAGGTCATTTTCGTCCTCCCTAGGCTTATTCTTGTCCAATTAGGGTTTTTAATCAATCTTGTGCATCCAATAGGTGTGTTTGTGTCATTTGATGAACATTTAGATCATTTTCGTCCTCACTAGTCTTATTCTTGTCCAATTAGGGTTTTAAGCAATCTTGTGCATCCAATAAGTTCATTTGTGTCATTGGATGAACTTTTAGGTCATTTTCGTCCTCCCTAGGTTTATTTTTGTGCAATTAGAGTTTTTAACCAATCTTGTGCATCCAATAGGTGTGTTTGTGTCATTGGATGAACATTTAGGTCATTTTCATCCCCCCTAGACTGATTCTTGTCCAATTAGGGTTTTTAACCAATCTTGTGCATCCAATAGGTGTGTTTGTGTCATTGGATTATGATTTAAGTCATTTTCGTCCTCCCTAGGCTTATTCTTGTCCAATTAAGGTTTTAAGCAATCTTGTGCATTCAATAAGTTCATTTGTGTCATTGGATGAACATTTAGGTCATTTTCGTCCTCCCAAGGCTTATTCTTGTCCAATTAGGGTTTTTAACCAATCTTGTGCATCCAATAAGTTCATTTGTGTCATTGGATGAACATTTAGGTCATTTTCGTCCTTCCTAGGCTTATTCTTGTCCAATTACGGTTTTTAAGCAATCTTGTGCATCCAATAAGTTCATTTGTGTCATTGGATGAACATTTAGGTCATTTTTGTCCTCCCTAGGCTTATTCTTATCCAATTAGGGTTTCTAACCAATCTTGTGCATCCAATAGGTGTGTTTGTGTCGTTGGATGAACATTTAGGTCATTTTCATCCTCCCTAGGCTTATTGTTGTCCAATTAGGGTTTTTAATCCATCTTGTGCATGCAATAGGTGTGTTTGTGTCTTTGGATGAACATTTAGGTCATTTTCGTCCTCCCTAGACTGATTCTTGTCCAATTAGGGTTTTTAACCTATCTTGTGCATCCAATAGGTGTGTTTGTGTCATTGGATTAAGATTTAAGTCATTTTCGTCCTCCCTAGGCTTATTCTTGTCCAATTAGGGTTTTTAAGCAATCTTGTGCATCTAATAAGTTCATTTGTGTCATTGGATGAACATTTAGGTCATTTTCGTCCTCCCAAGGCTTATTCTTGTCCAATTAGGGTTTTTAACCAATCTTGTGCATCCAATAAGTGCATTTGTGTCATTGGATGAACATTTAGGTCATTTTCGTCCTCCCTAGGCTTATTCTTGTCCAATTAGGGTTTTTAAGCAATCTTGTGCATCCAATAGGTGTGTTTGTGTCATTGGATGAACATTTAGGTCAGTTTCGTCCTCCCTAGGCTTATTCTTGTCCAATTAGGGTTTCTAACGAATCTTGTGCATCCAATAAGTGTATTTGTGTTATTGGATGAACGTTTAGGTCATTTTCGTCCTCGCTAGGCTTATTCTTGTCCAATTAGGGTTTTTAACCAATCTTGTGCATCCAAGAGGTGTATTTGTGTCATTGGATGAACATTTAGGTCATTTTCGTCCTCCCAAGGCTTATTCTTGTCCAATTAGGGTTTTTAACCAATCTTGTGCATCCAATAGGTGTGTTTGTGTCATTGGATGAACATTTAGGTCATTTTCGTCCTCCCTAGGCTTAGTCTTGTCCAATTAGGGTTTCTAACCAATCTTGTGCATCCAATAGGTGTATTTGTATCATTGGATGAACATTTAGGTCATTTTCGTCCTCCCTAGGCTTATTCTTGTCCAATTAGGGTTTTTAAGCAATCTTGTGCATCCAATAAGTTCATTTGTGTCATTGGATGAACATTTAGGTCATTTTCGTCCTCCCTAGGCATATTCTTATCTTATTAGGGTTTTTAACCAATCTTGTGCATCCAATAAGTTAATTTGTGTCATTGGATGAACATTTAGGTCATTTTCGTCCTCCCTAGGCTTATTCTTGTCCAATTAGGGTTTTTAAGCAATCTTGTGCATCCAATAAGTTCATTTGTGTCATTGGATGAACATTTAGGTCATTTTCGTCCTCCCTAGGCTTATTCTTGTCCAATTAGGGTTTTTAAGCAATCTTGTGCATCCAATAAGTTCATTTGTGTCATTGGATGAACATTTAGGTCATTTTCGTCCTCCCTAGGCTTATTCTTGTCCAATTATGGTTTTTAACCAATCTTGTGCATCCAATAAGTGTGTTTGTGTCATTGGATGAACATTTAGGTCATTTTCGTCCTCCCTTGTCTTATTCTTGTCCAATTAGGGTTTCTAACCAATCTTGTGCATCCAATAGGTGTATTTGTGTCATTGGATGAACATTTAGGTCATTTTCGTCCTCCCTAGGCTTATTCTTGTCCAATTAGGGTTTTTAAGCAATCTTGTGCATCCAATAAGTTCATTTGTGTCATTGGATGAACATTTAGGTCATTTTCGTCCTCCCTAGGCTTATTCTTGTCCAATTAGGGTTTTTAAGCAATCTTGTGCATCCAATAAGTTCATTTGTGTCATTGGATGAACATTTAGGTCATTTTCGTCCTTCCTAGGCATATTCTTGTCCAATTAGGGTTTTTAACCAATCTTGTGCATCCAATAGGTGTATTTGTGTCATTGGATGAACATTTAGGTCATTTTCGTCCTCCCTAGGCTTATTCTTGTCCAATTAGGGTTTTTAACCAATCTTGTGCATCCAATAGGTGTGTTTGTATCATTGGATGCACATTTAGGTCAGTTTCGTCCTCCCTAGGCTTGTTCTTGTCCAATTAGGGTTTCTAACGAATCTTGTGCATCCAATAGGTGTATTTGTGTCATTGGATGAACATTTAGGTCATTTTCGTCCTCCCTAGGCTTATTCTTGTCCAATTAGGGTTTTTAACCAATCTTGTGCATCCAATAAGTTCATTTGTGTCATTAGATGAACATTTAGGTCATTTTCGTCCCCCCTAGGCTTATTCTTGTCCAATTAGGGTTTTTAACCAATCTTGTGCATCCAATAGGTGTGTTTGTGTCATTGGATGAACATTTAGGTCATTTTCGTCCTCCCTAGGCTTATTCTTGTCCAATTAGGGTTTTTAACCAATCTTGTGCATCCAATAGGTGTGGTTGTGTCATTGGATGAACATTTAGGTCATTTTCGTCCTCCCTAGTCTTATTCTTGTCCAATTAGGGTTTTTAACCAATCTTGTGCATCCAATAAGTTCATTTGTGTCATTGGATGAACATTTAGGTCATTTTCGTCCTCACTACGCTTATTCTTGTCCAATTAGGGTTTCTAACCAATCTTGTGCATCCAATAGGTGTGTTTGTGTCATTGGATGAACATTTAGGTCATTTTCGTCCTCCCTAGGCTTATTCTTGTCCAATTAGGGTTTTTAAGCAATTTTGTGCATCCAATAAGTTCATTTGTGTCATTGGATGAACATTTAGGTCATTTTCGTCCACCCTATGCTTATTCTTGTCCAATTAGGGTTTTTACCCAATCTTGTGCATCCAATAGGTGTGTTTGTGTCATTGGATGAACATTTTGGTCATTTTTGTCCTCCCTAGGCTTATTCTTGTCCAATTAGGGTTTTTAACCAATCTTGTGCATCCCATAAGTTCATTTGTGTCATTGGATGAACATTTAGGTCATTTTCGTCCTCCCTAGGCTTATTCTTGTCCAATTAGGGTTTTTAAGCAATCTTGTGCATCCAATAAGTTCATTTGTGTCATTGGATGAACATTTAGGTCATTTTCGTCCTCCCTAGGCTTATTCTTGTCCAATTAAGGTTTCTAACCAATCTTTTGCATCCAATAGGTGTATTTGTGTCATTGGATGAACATTTAGGTCATTTTCGTCCTCCCTAGTCTTATTCTTGTCCAATTAGGGTTTTAAGCAATCTTGTGCATCCAATAAGTTCATTTGTGTCATTGGATGAACATTTAGGTCATTTTCGTCCTCCCTAGGCTTTTTCTTGTCCAATTAGGGTTTCTAACCAATCTTGTGCATCCAATAGGTGTGTTTGTGTCATTGGATGAACATTTAGGTCATTTTCGTCCTCCCTAGGCTTATTCTGGTCCAATTAGGGTTTTTAACCAATCTTGTGCATCCAATAGGTGTGTTTGTGTCATTGGATGAACATTTAGGTCATTTTCGTCCTCCCTAGTCTTATTCTTGTCCAATTAGGGTTTTTAACCAATCTTGTGCATCCAATAAGTTCATTTGTGTCATTGGATGAACATTTAGGTCATTTTCGTCGTCCCTAGTCTTATTCTTGTCCAATTAGGGTTTTAAGCCAATCTTGTGCATCCAATAGGTGTGTTTGTGTCATTTGATGAACATTTAGGTCATTTACGTCCTCCCAAGGCTTCTTCTTATCCAATTAGGGTTTTAAGCAATCTTGTGCATCCAATAAGTTCATTTGTGTCATTGGATTAAGATTTAAATCATTTTCGTCCTCCCTAGGCTTATTCTTGTCCAGTTAGGGTTTTTAACCAATCTTGTGCATCCAATAGGTGTGTTTGTGTCATTGGATGAACATTTAGGTCATTTTCGTCCTCTCTAGGCTTATTCTTGTCCAATTAGGGTTTTTAACCAATCTTGTGCATCCAATAGGTGTGTTTGTGTCATTGGATGAACATTTAGGTCATTTTCGTCCTCCCTAGGCTTATTCTTGTCCAATTAGGGTTTTTAACCAATCTTGTGCATCCAATAAGTTCATTTGTGTCATTGGATGTACATTTAGGTCATTTTCATCCACCCTAGGCTTATTCTTGTCCAATTAGGGTTTTTAACTAATCTTGTCCATCCAATAAGTTCATTTGTGTCATTGGATGAACATTTATGTCATTTTCGTCCTCCCAAGGCTTATTCTTGTCCAATTAGGGTTTTTAAACAAATCTTGTGCATCCAATAAGTTAATTTGTGTCATTGGATGAACATTTAGGTCATTTTCGTCCTCCCTAGGCTTATTCTTGTCCAATTAGGGTTTTTAACCAATCTTGTGCATCCAATAAGTTCATTTGTGTCATTGGATGAACATTTAGGTCATTTTCGTCAACCCTAGGCTTATTCTTGTCCAATTAGGGTTTTTAACCAATCTTGTGCATCCAATAAGGTCATTTGTGTCATTGGATGAACATTTAGGTCATTTTCGACCTCACTAGGCTTATTCTTGTCCAGTTAGGGTTTTTAACCATTCTTGTGCATCCAATAGGCGTATTTGTGTCATTGGACGAACATTTAGGTCATTTTTGTCCTCCCAAGGCTTATTCTTGTCCAATTAGGGTTTTTAACCAATCTTGTGCATCCAATAAGTTAATTTGTGTCATTGGATGAACATTTAGGTCATTTTCGTCCTCCCTAGGCTTATTCTTGTCCAATTAGGGTTTTTAACCAATCTTGTGCATCCAATAAGGTCATTTGTGTCATTGGATGAACATTTAGATCATTTTCGACCTCATTAGGCTTATTCTTGTCCAGTTAGGGTTTTTAACCATTCTTGTGCATCCAATAGGCGTATTTGTGTCATTGGATGAACATTTAGGTCATTTTCGTCCTCCCAAGGCTTATTCTTCTCCAATTAGGGTTTTTAACCAATCTTGTGCATCCAATAAGTTAATTTGTGTCATTGGATGAACATTTAGGTCATTTTCGTCCTCCCTAGGCTTATTCTTGTCCAATTAGGGTTTTTAAGCAATCTTGTGCATCCAATAAGTTCATTTGTGTCATTGGATGAACATTTAGGTCATTTTCGTCCTCCCAAGGCTTATTCTTGTCCAATTAGGGTTTTTAAGCAATCTTGTGCATCCAATAAGTTCATTTTTGTCATTGGATGAACATTTAGGTCATTTTCGTCCTTCCTAGGCTTATTCTTGTCCAATTAGGGTTTTTAAGCAATCTTGTGCATCCAATAAGTTCATTTGTGTCATTGGTTGAACATTTAGGTCATTTTCGTCCTCCCTAGGCTTATTTTTGTCCAATTAGGGTTTTTAAGCAATCTTGTGCATCCAATAACTTCATTTGTGTCAGTGGATGAACATTTAAGTCATTTTTGCCCTCCCTAGGCTTATTCTTGTCCAATTAGGGTTTCTAACCAATCTTGTGCATCCAATAGGTGTGTTTGTGTCATTGGATGAACAATTAGGTCATTTTCGTCCTCCCTAGGCTTATTCTTGTCCAATTAGGGTTTTTTAAGCAATCTTGTGCATCCAATAGGCGTGTTTGTGTCATTTGATGAACCTTTAGGTCATTTTCGTCCTCCCAATGCTTATTCTTGTCCAATTAGGATTTTAAGCAATCTTGTGCATCCAATAAGTTCATTTGTTTCATTGGATTAACATTTAAGTCATTTTCGTCCTCCCTAGGCTTATTCTTGTCCAATTAGGGTTTTTAACCAATCTTGTGCATCCAATAGGTGTGTTTGTGTCATTGGATGAACATTTAAGTCATTTTCGTCCTCCCTAGGCTTATTCTTGTCCAATTAGGGTTTCTAACCAATCTTGTGCATCCAATAGCTGTGTTTTGTCATTGGATGAAGATTTAGGTCATCTTCGTCCTCCCTAGGCTTATTCTTGTCCAATTAGGGTTTTTAACCAATCATGTGCATCCAATAAGTTCATTTGTGTCATTGGTTGAACATTTAGGTCATTTTCGTCCTCCCTAGTCTTATTCTTGTCCAATTAGGGTTTTTAACCAATCTTGTGCATCCAATAGGTGTGTTTGTGTCATTGGATGAACATTTAGGTCATTTTCGTCCTCCCTAGTCTTATTCTAGTCCAATTAGGGTTTTAATCAATCTTGTGCATCCAATAAGTTCATTTGTGTCATCGGATTAACATTTAAGTCATTTTCGTCCTCCCTAGGCTTATTCTTGTCCAATTAGAGTTTCTAACGAATCTTGTGCATCCAATAGGCGTGTTTGTGTCATTGGTTGAACATTTAGGTCATTTTCGTCCCCCCAAGGCTTATTCTTGTCCAATTAGGGTTTTTAAACAATCTTGTGCATCCAATAGGTGTGTTTTGTCATTGGATGAACATTTAGGTCATTTACGTCCTCCCTAGGCTTATTCTTGTCCAATTAGGGTTTTTAACCAATCTTGTGCATCCAATAAGTTCATTTGTGTCATTGGTTGAACATTTAGGTCATTTTCGTCCTCCCTCGGCTTATTTTTGTGCAATTAGGGTTTTTAACCAATCTTGTGCATCCAATAGGTGAGTTTGTGTCATTAGATGAACATTTAGGTCATTTTCATCCTCCCTAGGCTTATTGTTGTCCAATTAGGGTTTTTAACCAATCTTGTGAATCGAATAGGTGTGTTTGTGTCATTGGATGAACATTTAGGTCATTTTCGTCCTCCCTAGTCTTATTCTTGTCCACTTAGGGTTTTAAGCAATCTTGTGCATCCAATAACTTCATTTGTGTCATTGGATTAACATTTAAGTCATTTTCGTCCTCCCTAGTCTTTATTTTTGTTCAATTAGGGTATTTAACCAATCTTGTGCATCCAATAGGTGTGTTTGTGTCATTGGATGAACACTTAGGTCATTTTCGTCCTCCCAAGGCTTATTCTTGTCCAATTAGGGTTTTAATCAATCTTGTGCATCCAATAAGTTCATTTATGTCATTGGATGAACATTTAGGTCATTTTCGTCGTCCCTAGGCTTATTCTAGTGCAATTAGGGTTTTTAAGCAATCTTGTGCATCCAATAAGTTCATTTGTGTTATTGGATGAACATTTAGGTCATTTTCGTCCTCCCTAGGCTTATTCTTGTCCAATTAGGGTTTTTAACCAATCTTGTGCATCCAATAAGTTCATTTGTGTCATTGGATGAACATTTAGGTCATTTTCGTTCACCCTAGGCTTATTCTTGTCCAATTAGGGTTTTTAAGCAATCTTGTGCATCGAATAAGTTCATTTGTGTCATTGAATGAACATTTAGGTCATTTTCGTCCACCCTATGCTTATTCTTGTCCAATTAGGGTTTTTAACCAATCTTGTGCATCCAATAGGTGTGTTTGTGTCATTGGATGAACATTTAGGTCATTTTCGTCCTCCCTAGGCTTATTCTTGTCCAATTAGGGTTTTTAAGCAATCTTGTGCATCCAATAAGTTCATTTATGTCATTGGATGAACATTTAGGTCATTTTCGTCGTCCCTAGGCTTATTCTAGTGCAATTAGGGTTTTTAACCAATCTTGTGCATCCAATAAGTTCATTTGTGTCATTGGATGAACATTTAGGTCATTTTCGTTCTCCCTAGGCTTATTCTTGTCCAATTAGGGTTTTTAAGCAATCTTGTGCATCGAATAAGTTCATTTGTGTCATTGAATGAACATTTAGGTCATTTTCGTCCACCCTATGCTTATTCTTGTCCAATTAGGGTTTTTAACCAATCTTGTGCATCCAATAGGTGTGTTTGTGTCATTGGATGAACATTTAGGTCATTTTCGTCCTCCCTAGGCTTATTCTTGTCCAATTAGGGTTTTTAAGCAATCTTGTGCATCCAATAAGTTCATTTGTGTCATTGGATGAACATTTAGGTCATTTTCGTCCTCCCAAGGCCTATTCTTGTCCAATTAGGAATTTTAACCAATCTTGTGCATCCAATAAGTTCATTTGTGTCATTGGATGAACATTTAGGTCATTTTCGTCCTCCCTAGACTTATTCTTGTCCAATTAGGGTTTTTAAGCAATCTTGTGCATCCAATAAGTTCATTTGTGTCATTAGTTGAACATTTAGGTCATTTTCGTCCTCCCTAGGCTTATTCTTGTTCAATTAGGGTTTTTAACCAATCTTGTGCATCCAATAGGTGTGTTTGTGTCATTGGATGAACATTTAGGTCATTTTCGTCCTCCCTAGGCTTATTCTTGTCCAATTAGGGTTTTTAACCAATCTTGTGCATCCAATAGGTGTGTTTGTGTCATTGGATTAACATTTAGTTCATTTTCGTCCTCCCTAGGCTTATTCTTGTCCAATTAGGGTTTTTAACCAATCTTGTGCATCCAATAGGTGTGTTTGTGTCATTGGATGATCAATTAGGTCATTTTCGTCCTCCCTAAGCTTATTCTTGTCCAATTAGAGTTTTTAACCAATCTTGTGCATCCAATAGGTGTGTTTGTGTCATTGGATTAACATTTAGGTCATTTTCGTCCTCCCTAGGCTTATTCTTGTTCAATTAGGGTTTTTAACCAATCTTGTGCATCCAATAAGTTTGTTTGTGTCATTGAATTAATATTTAGGTCATTTTCGTCCTCCCTAGGCATATTCTTCCCCAATTAGGATTTTTAACCAATCTTGTGCATCCAATAGGTGTGTTTGTGTCATTGGATGATCAATTAGGTCATTTTCGTCCTCCCTAGGCTTATTCTTGTCCAATTAGGGTTTTTAACCAATCTTGTGCATCCAATAGGTGTGTTTGTGTCATTGGATGATCAATTAGGTCATTTTCGTCCTCCCTAGGCTTATTCTTGTCCAATTAGGGTTTTTAACCAATCTTGTGCATCCAATAGGTGTGTTTGTGTGATTGGATGATCAATTAGGTCATTTTCGTACTCCCTAGGCTTATTCTTGTCCAATTAGGGTTTTTAACAAATCTTGTGCATCCAATAAGTTCATTTGTGTCATTGGATTATCAATTAGGTCATTTTCGTCCTCCCTAGGCATATTCTTGTCCAACTAGGGTTTTTAACCAATCTTGTGCATCCAATAGGTGTGTTTGTGTCATTGGATGATCAATTAGGTCATTTTCGTCCTCCCTAGGCTTATTCTTGTCCAATTAGGGTTTTTAACCAATCTTGTGCATCCAATAGGTGTGTTTGTGACATTGGATGATCAATTAGGTCATTTTCGTCCTCCCTAGGCTTATTCTTTTCCAATTAGGGTTTCTAACCAATCTTGTGCATCCAACAAGTTTGTTTATGTCATTGAATTAATATTTAGGTCATTTTCGTCCTCCCTAGGCATATTCTTGTCCAATTAGGGTTTTTAACCAATCTTGTGCATCCAATAGGTGTGTTTGTGTCATTGGATGATCAATTAGGTCATTTTCGTCCTCCCTAGGCTTATTCTTGTCCAATTAGGGTTTTTAACCAATCTTGTGCATCCAATAGGTGTGTTTGTGTCATTGGATGATCAATTAGGTCATTTACGTCCTCCCTAGGCTTATTCTTGTCCAATTAGGGTTTTTAACCAATCTTGTGCATCCAATAAGTTCATTTGTGTCAGTGGATGATCAATTAGGTCATTTTCGTCCTCCCTAGGCATATTCTTGTCCAACTAGGGTTTCAAACCAATCTTGTGCATCCAATAGGTGTGTTTGTGTCATTGGATGATCAATTAGGTCATTTTCGTCCTCCCTAGGCTTATTCTTGTCCAATTAGGGTTTTTAACCAATCTTGTGCATCCAATAGGTGTGTTTGTGTCATTGGATGATCAATTAGGTCATTTTCGTCCTCCCTAGGCTTATTCTTGTCCAATTAGGGTTTTTAACCAATCTTGTGCATCCAATAGGTGTGTTTGTGTCATTGGATGATCAATTAGGTCATTTTCGTCCTTTCTATGCTTATTTTTGTCCAATTAGGGTTTTTAAGCAATCTTGTGCATCCAATAAGTTCATTTGTGTCATTGGATGATCAATTAGGTCATTTTCGTCCTCCCTAGGCATATTCTTGTCCAACTAGGGTTTCTAACCAATCTTGTGCTTCCAATAGATGTGTTTGTGTCATTGGATGATCAATTAGGTCATTTTCGTCCTCCCTAGGCTTATTCTTGTCCAATTAGGGTTTTTAACCAATCTTGTGCATCCAATAGGTGTGTTTGTGTCATTGGATGATCAATTAGGTCATTTTCGTCCTCCCTAGGCTTATTCTTGTCCAATTAGGGTTTTTAACCAATCTTGTGCATCCAATAGGTGTGTTTGTGTCATTGGATGATCAATTAGGTCATTTTCGTCCTCCCTAGGCTTATTCTTGTCCAATTAGGGTTTTTAACCAATCTTGTGCATCCAATAACTTTGTTTGTGTCATTGAATTAATATTTTGGTCATTTTCGTCCTCCCTAGGCATGTTCTTGTCCAACTAGGGTTTTTAACCAATCTTGTGCATCCAATTGGTGTGTTTGTGTCATTGGATGATCAATTAGGTCATTTTCGTCCTCCCTAGGCTTATTCTTGTCCAATTAGGGTTTTTAACCAATCTTGTGCATCCAATAGGTGTGTTTGTGTCATTGGATGATCAATTAGGTCATTTTCGTCCTCCCTAGGCTTATTCTTGTCCAATTATGGTTTTTAACCAATCTTGTACATCCAATAGGTGTGTTTGTGTCATTGGATTATCAATTAGGTCATTTTCGTCCTCCCTAGGCATATTCTTGTCCAATTAGGGTTTTTAACCAATCTTGTGCATCCAATAGGTGTGTTTGTGTCATTGGATGATCAATTAGGTCATTTTCGTCCTCCCTAGGCTTATTCTTGTCCAATTAGGGTTTTTAACCAATCTTGTGCATCCAATAAGTTTATTTCTGTCATTGGATTAACATTTAGGTCATTTTCGTCCTTCCTAGGCATTTTCTTGTCCAATTAGGGTTTTTAACCAATCTTGTGCTTCCAATAGGTGTGTTTGTGACATTGGATGATCAATTAGGTCATTTTCGTCCTCCCTAAGCTTATTCTTGTCCAATTAGGGGTTTTAACCAATCTTGTGCATTCAATAGGTGTGTTTGTGTCATTGGATTAACATTTAGGTCATTTTCGTCCTCCCTAGGCTTGTTCTTGTCCAATTAGGGTTTTTAACCAATCTTGTGCATCCAATAGGTGTGTTTGTGTCATTGGATGATCAATTAGGTCATTTTCGTCCTCCCTAGGCTTATTCTTGTCCAATTAGGGTTTTTAACCAATCTTGTGCATCCAATAGGTGTGTTTGTGTCATTGGATTAACATTTAGGTCATTTTCGTCCTCCCTAGGCTTATTCTTGTCCAATTAGGGTTTTTAACCAATCTTGTGCATCCAATAAGTTCATTTATGTCATTGGATGAACATTTAGGTCATTTTCGTCCACCCAAGGCTTATTCTTTTCCAATTAGGGATTTTAACTAATCTTGTGCATCCAATAAGTTCATTTGTGTCATTGGATGGACATTTATGTCATTTTCGTCCTCCCAAGGCTTATTCTTGTCCAATTAGGGTTTTTAACCAATCTTGTGCATCCAATAAGTTCATTTGTGTCATTGGATGAACATTTAGGTCATTTTCGTCCTCCCTAGGCTTATTGTTGTCCAATTAGGGTTTTTAACCAATCTTGTGCATCCAATAGATGTGTTTGTGTCATTGGATGAACATTTAGGTCATTTTCGTCCTCCCTAGGCTTATTCTTGTCCAATTAGGGTTTTTAACCAATCTTGTGCATCCAATAGGTGTGTTTGTGTCATTAGATGAACATTTAGGTCATTTTCGTCCTCCCTAGTCTTATTCTTGTCCAATTAGGGTTTTAATCAATCTTGTGCATCCAATAAGTTCATTTGTGTCATCGGATTAACATTTAAGTCATTTTCGTCCTCCCTAGGCTTATTTTTGACCAATTAGAGTTTCTAACGAATCTTGTGCATCCAATAGGCGTGTTTGTGTCATTGGTTGAACATTTAGGTCATTTTCGTCCTCCCAAGGCTTATTCTTGTCCAATTAGGGTTTTTAAACAATCTTGTGCATCCAATAGGTGTGTTTTGTCATTGGATGAACATTTAGGTCATTTACGTCCTCCCTAGGCTTATTCTTGTCCAATTAGGGTTTTTAACCAATCTTGTGCATCCAATAAGTTCATTTGTGTCATTGGTTGAACATTTAGGTCATTTTCGTCCTCCCTAGGCTTATTTTTGTGCAATTAGGGTTTTTAACCAATCTTGTGCATCCAATAGGTGTGTTTGTGTCATTAGATGAACATTTAGGTCATTTTCATCCTCCCTAGGCTTATTGCTGTCCAATTAGGGTTTTTAACCAATCTTGTGAATCCAATAGGTGTGTTTGTGTCATTGGATGAACATTTAGGTCATTTTCGTCCTCCCTAGTCTTATTCTTGTCCACTTAGGGTTTTAAGGAATCTTGTGCATCCAATAACTTCATTTGTGTCATTGTATTAACATTTAAGTCATTTTCGTCCTCCCTAGTCTTTATTTTTGTTCAATTAGGGTATTTAACCAATCTTGTGCATCCAATAGGTGTGTTTGTGTCATTGGATGAACACTTAGGTCATTTTCGTCCTCCCAAGGCTTATTCTTGTCCAATTAGGGTTTTAATCAATCTTGTGCATCCAATAAGTTCATTTATGTCATTGGATGAACATTTAGGTCATTTTCGTCGTCCCTAGGCTTATTCTAGTGCAATTAGGGTTTTTAACCAATCTTGTGCATCCAATAAGTTCATTTGTGTCATTGGATGAACATTTAGGTCATTTTCGTTCACCCTAGGCTTATTCTTGTCCAATTAGGGTTTTTAAGCAATCTTGTGCATCGAATAAGTTCATTTGTGTCATTGAATGAACATTTAGGTCATTTTCGTCCTCCCTATGCTTATTCTTGTCCAATTAGGGTTTTTAACCAATCTTGTGCATCCAATAGGTGTGTTTGTGTCATTGGATGAACATTTAGGTCATTTTCGTCCTCCCTAGGCTTATTCTTGTCCAATTAGGGTTTTTAACCAATCTTGTGCATCCAATAAGTTCATTTGTGTCATTGGATGAATAGTTAGGTCATTTTCGTCCTCCCTAGGCTTATTCTTGTCCAATTAGGGTTTATAACCAATCTTGTGCATCCAATTGGTGTGTTTAGTCATTTGATGAACATTTAGGTTATTTTCGTCCTCCCTAGGCTTATTCTTGTCCAATTAGGGTTTTTAACCAATCTTGTGCATCCAATAAGTTCATTTGTGTCATTGGATTAACATTTAGGTCATTTTCGTCCTCCCTAGGCTTATTCTTGTCCAATTAGGGTTTCTTACAAATCATGTGCATCCATTAGGTGTGTTTAGTCATTTGATGAACATTTATGTTATTTTCGTCCTCCCTAGGCTTATTCTTGTCCAATTAGGGTTTTAACCAATCTTGGGCATCCAATAAGTTCATTTGTGTCATTGGAAGAACATTTAGGTCATTTTCGTCCTCCCTAGGCTTATTCTTGTCCAATTAGGGTTTTTAACCAATCTTGTGCATCCAATAGGTGTGTTTGTGTCATTGGATGAACATTTAGGTCATTTTCGTCCTCCCTAGGCTTATTCTTGTCCAATTAGGGTTTTTAACCAATCTTGTGCATCCAATAAGTTCATTTGTGTCATTGGATGAACATTTAGATCATTTTCGTCCTCCCTATGCTTATTCTTGTCCAATTAGGGTTTTTAACCAATCTTGTGCATCCAATAGGTGTGTTTGTGTCATTGGATGAACATTTAGGTCATTTTCGTCCTCCCTAGGCTTATTCTTGTCCAATTAGGGTTTTTAACCAATCTTGTGAATCCAATAAGTTCATTTGTGTCATTGGGTCAACATTTAGGTCATTTTCGTCCTCCCTAGGCTTATTCTTGTCCAATTAGGGTTTCTAACCAATCTTGTGCATCCAATAGGTGTGTTTAGTCATTTGATGAACATTTAGGTTATTTTCGTCCTTCGTAGGCTTATTCTTGTCCAAGTAGGGTTTCTAACAAATCTTGTGCATCCAATAGGTGTGTTTGTGTCATTGGATGAACATTTAGGTGATTTTCGTCCTCCCTATGCTTATTCTTGTCCAATTAGGGTTTTTAACCAATCTTGTGCATCCAATAGGTGTGTTTGTGTCATTGGATGAACATTTAGGTCATTTTCGTCCTCCCTAGGCTTATTCTTGTCCAATTAGGGTTTTTAACCAATCTTGTGCATCCAATAATTTCATTTGTGTCATTGGATAAACATTTAGGTCATTTTCGTCCACCCTAGGCTTATTCTTGTCCAATTAGGGTTTTTAACCAATCTTGTGCATCCAATAAGTTCATTTGTGTCATTGGATGAACATTTAGGTCATTTTCGTCCTCCCAAGGCTTATTCTTGTCCAATTAGGGTTTTTAACCAATCTTGTGCATCCAATAGGTGTGTTTGTGTCATTGGATGAACATTTAGGTCAGTTTCGTCCTCCCTATTCTTATTCTTGTCCAATTAGGGTTTCTAACGAATCTTGTGCATCCAATAGGTGTATTTGTGTCATTGGATGAACATTTAGGTCATTTTCGTCCTCCCTAGGCTTATTCTTGTCCAATTAGGGTTTTTAAGCAATCTTGTGCATCCAATAAGTTCATTTGTGTCATTGGATGAACATTTAGGTCATTTTCGTCCTCCCTAGGCATATTCTTGTCTTATTAGGGTTTTTAAGCAATCTTGTGCATCCAATAAGTTAATTTGTGTCATTGGATGAACATTTAGGTCATTTTCGTCCTCCCTAGGCTTATTCTTTTCCAATTAGAGTTTTTAACCAGTCTTGTGCATCCAATAGGTGTGTTTGTGTCATTGGATGAACATTTAGGTCATTTTCGTCCTCCCTAGGCTTATTCTTGTCCAATTAGGGTTTTTAAGCAATCTTGTGCATCCAATAAGTTCATTTGTGTCATTGGATGAACATTTAGGTCATTTTCGTCCTCCCTAGATTTAGTTTTGTGCAATTAGGGTTTTTAACCAATCTTGTGCATCCAATAGGTGTGTTTGTGTCATTAGATGAACATTTAGGTCATTTTCATCCTCCCTAGGCTTATTGTTGTCCAATTAGGGTTTTTAACCAATCTTGTGCATCCAGTAGGTGTGTTTGTGTCATTAGATGAACATTTAGGTCATTTTCATCCTCCCTAGGCTTATTGTTGTCCAATTAGGGTTTTTAACCAATCTTGTGCATCCAATAGGTGTGTTTGTGTCATTGGATGAACATTTAGGTCATTTTCGTCCTCCCTAGTCTAATTCTTGTCCAATTAGGGTTTTTAACCAATCTTGTGCATCCAATAGGTGTGTTTGTGTCATTGGATGAACATTTAGGTCATTTTCGTCCTCCCTAGTCTTATTCTTGTCCAATTAGGGTTTTTAACCAATCTTGTGCATCCAATAGGTGTGTTTGTGTCATTGGTTGAACATTTAGGTCATTTTCGTCCTCCCTAGTCTTATTCTTGTCCAATTAGGGTTTTAATCAATCTTGTGCATCCAATAAGTTCATTTGTGTCATCGGATTAACATTTAAGTCATTTTCGTCCTCCCTAGGCTTATTCTTGTCCCATTAGAGTTTCTAACGAATCTTGTGCATCCAATAGGCGTGTTTGTGTCATTGGTTGAACATTTAGGTCATTTTCGTCCTCCCAAGGCTTATTCTTGTCCAATTAGGGTTTTTAAACAATCTTGTGCATCCAATAGGTGTGTTTGTGTCATTGGATGAACATTTAGGTCATTTTCGTCCTCCCTAGTCTTATTCTTGTCCAATTAGGGTTTTTAACCAATCTTGTGCATCCAATAGGTGTGTTTGTGTCATTGGATGAACATTTAGGTCATTTTCGTCCTCCCTAGTCTTATTCTTGTCCAATTAGGGTTTTAATCAATCTTGTGCATCCAATAAGTTCATTTGTGTCATCGGATTAACATTTAAGTCATTTTCGTCCTCCCTAGGCTTATTCTTGTCCAATTAGAGTTTCTAACGAATCTTGTGCATCCAATAGGCGTGTTTGTGTCATTGGTTGAACATTTAGGTCATTTTCGTTCTCCCAAGGCTTATTCTTGTCCAATTAGGGTTTTTAAACAATCTTGTGCATCCAATAGGTGTGTTTTGTCATTGGATGAACATTTAGGTCATTTACGTCCTCCCTAGGCTTATTCTTGTCCAATTAGGGTTTTTAACCAATCTTGTGCATCCAATAAGTTCATTTGTGTCATTGGTTGAACATTTAGGTCATTTTCGTCCTCCCTAGGCTTATTTTTGTGCTATTAGGGTTTTTAACCAATCTTGTGCATCCAATAGGTGTGTTTGTGTCATTAGATGAACATTTAGGTCATTTTCATCCTCCCTAGGCTTATTGTTGTCCAATTAGGGTTTTTAACCAATCTTGTGAATCCAATAGGTGTGTTTGTGTCATTGGATGAACATTTAGGTCATTTTCGTCCTCCCTAGTCTTATTCTTGTCCACTTAGGGTTTTAAGCAATCTTGTGCATCCAATAACTTCATTTGTGTCATTGGATTAACATTTAAGTCATTTTCGTCCTCCCTAGTCTTTATTTTTGTTCAATTAGGGTATTTAACCAATCTTGTGCATCCAATAGGTGTGTTTGTGTCATTGGATGAACACTTAGGTCATTTTCGTCCTCCCAAGGCTTATTCTTGTCCAATTAGGGTTTTAATCAATCTTGTGCATCCAATAAGTTCATTTATGTCATTGGATGAACATTTAGGTCATTTTCGTCGTCCCTAGGCTTATTCTAGTGCAATTAGGGTTTTTAAGCAATCTTGTGCATCCAATAAGTTCATTTGTGTTATTGGATGAACATTTAGGTCATTTTCGTCCTCCCTAGGCTTATTCTTGTCCAATTAGGGTTTTTAACCAATCTTGTGCATCCAATAAGTTCATTTGTGTCATTGGATGAACATTTAGGTCATTTTCGTTCACCCTAGGCTTATTCTTGTCCAATTAGGGTTTTTAAGCAATCTTGTGCATCGAATAAGTTCATTTGTGTCATTGAATGAACATTTAGGTCATTTTCGTCCACCCTATGCTTATTCTTGTCCAATTAGGGTTTTTAACCAATCTTGTGCATCCAATAGGTGTGTTTGTGTCATTGG
>JBBPBR010000740.1:20282-62990 GCA_037974775.1 Cicer pinnatifidum
TTTTTAAGCAATCTTGTGCATCCAATAAGTTCATTTGTGTCATTGGATGAACATTTAGGTCATTTTCGTCCTCCCAAGGCTTATTCTTGTCCAATTAGGGTTTTTAACCAATCTTGTGCATCCAATAAGTTCGTTTTTGTCATTGGATGAACATTTAGGTCATTTTCGTCCTCCCTAGGCTTATTCTTGTCCAATTAGGGTTTTTAAGCAATTTTGTGCATCCAATAAGTTCATTTGTGTCATTGGATGAACATTTAGGTCATTTTCGTCCACCCTAGGCTTATTCTTGTCCAATTAGGGTTTTTACCCAATCTTGTGCATCCAATAGGTGTGTTTGTGTCATTGGAAGAACATTTTGGTCATTTTTGTCCTCCCTAGGCTTATTCTTGTCCAATTAGGGTTTTTAACCAATCTTGTGCAGCCCATAAGTTCATTTGTGTCATTGGTTGAACATTTAGGTCATTTTCGTCCTCCCTAGGCTTATTTTTGTCCAATTAGGGTTTTTAAGCAATCTTGTGCATCCAATAACTTCATTTGTGTCAGTGGATGAACATTTAAGTCATTTTTGTCCTCCCTAGGCTTATTCTTGTCCAATTAGGGTTTCTAACCAATCTTGTGCATCCAATAGGTGTGTTTGTGTCATTGGATGAACAATTAGGTCATTTTCGTCCTCCCTAGGCTTATTCTTGTCCAATTAGGGTTTTTAAGCAATCTTGTGCATCCAATAGGCGTGTTTGTGTCATTTGATGAACCTTTAGGTCATTTTCGTCCTCCCAATGCTTATTCTTGTCCAATTAGGGTTTTAAGCAATCTTGTGCATCCCATAAGTTCATTTGTTTCATTGGATTAACATTTAAGTCATTTTCGTCCTCCCTAGGCTTATTCTGGTCCAATTAGGGTTTTTAACCAATCTTGTGCATCCAATAGGTGTGTTTGTGTCATTGGATGAACATTTAAGTCATTTTCGTCCTCCCTAGGCTTATTCTTGTCCAATTAGGGTTTCTAACCAATCTTGTGCATCCAATAGCTGTGTTTTGTCATTGGATGAAGATTTAGGTCATTTTCTTCATCCCTAGGCTTATTCTTGTCCAATTAGGGTTTTTAACCAATCATGTGCATCCAATAAGTTCATTTGTGTCATTGGTTGAACATTTAGGTCATTTTCGTCCTCCCTAGTCTTATTCTTGTCCAATTAGGGTTTTTAACCAATCTTGTGCATCCAATAGGTGTGTTTGTTTCATTGGATGAACATTTAGGTCATTTTCGTCCTCCCTAGTTTTATTCTTGTCCAATTAGGGTTTTAATCAATCTTGTGCATCCAATAAGTTCATTTGTGTCATCAGATTAACATTTAAGTCATTTTCGTCCTCCCTATGCTTATTCTTGTCCAATTAGAGTTTCTAACGAATCTTGTGCATCCAATAGGCGTGTTTGTGTCATTGGTTGAACATTTAGGTCATTTTCGTCCTCCCAAGGCTTATTCTTGTCCAATTAGGGTTTTTAAACAATCTTGTGCATCCAATAGGTGTGTTTTGTCATTGGATGAACATTTAGGTCATTTACGTCCTCCCTAGGCTTATTCTTGTCCAATTAGGGTTTTTAACCAATCTTGTGCATCCAATAAGTTCATTTGTGTCATTGGTTGAACATTTAGGTCATTTTCGTCCTCCCTCGGCTTATTTTTGTGCAATTAGGGTTTTTAACCAATCTTGTGCATCCAATAGGTGAGTTTGTGTCATTAGATGAACATTTAGGTCATTTTCATCCTCCCTAGGCTTATTGTTGTCCAATTAGGGTTTTTAACCAATCTTGTGAATCGAATAGGTGTGTTTGTGTCATTGGATGAACATTTAGGTCATTTTCGTCCTCCCTAGTCTTATTCTTGTCCACTTAGGGTTTTAAGCAATCTTGTGCATCCAATAACTTCATTTGTGTCATTGGATTAACATTTAAGTCATTTTCGTCCTCCCTAGTCTTTATTTTTGTTCAATTAGGGTATTTAACCAATCTTGTGCATCCAATAGGTGTGTTTGTGTCATTGGATGAACACTTAGGTCATTTTCGTCCTCCCAAGGCTTATTCTTGTCCAATTAGGGTTTTAATCAATCTTGTGCATCCAATAAGTTCATTTATGTCATTGGATGAACATTTAGGTCATTTTCGTCGTCCCTAGGCTTATTCTAGTGCAATTAGGGTTTTTAAGCAATCTTGTGCATCCAATAAGTTCATTTGTGTTATTGGATGAACATTTAGGTCATTTTCGTCCTCCCTAGGCTTATTCTTGTCCAATTAGGGTTTTTAACCAATCTTGTGCATCCAATAAGTTCATTTGTGTCATTGGATGAACATTTAGGTCATTTTCGTTCACCCTAGGCTTATTCTTGTCCAATTAGGGTTTTTAAGCAATCTTGTGCATCGAATAAGTTCATTTGTGTCATTGAATGAACATTTAGGTCATTTTCGTCCACCCTATGCTTATTCTTGTCCAATTAGGGTTTTTAACCAATCTTGTGCATCCAATAGGTGCGTTTGTGTCATTGGATGAACATTTAGGTCATTTTCGTCCTCCCTAGGCTTATTCTTGTCCAATTAGGGTTTTTAAGCAATCTTGTGCATCCAATAAGTTCATTTGTGTCATTGGATGAACATTTAGGTCATTTTCGTCCTCCCAAGGCTTATTCTTGTCCAATTAGGGTTTTTAAGCAATCTTGTGGATCCAATAAGTTCATTTGTGTCATTGGATGAACATTTAGGTCATTTTCGTCCTCCCTAGGCTTATTCTTGTCCAATTAGGGTTTTTAAGCAATCTTGTGCATCCAATAAGTTCATTTGTGTCATTGGATGAACATTTAGGTCATTTTCGTCGTCCCTAGGCTTATTCTAGTGCAATTAGGGTTTTTAACCAATCTTGTGCATCCAATAAGTTCATTTGTGTCATTGGATGAACATTTAGGTCATTTTCGTTCACCCTAGGCTTATTCTTGTCCAATTAGGGTTTTTAAGCAATCTTGTGCATCGAATAAGTTCATTTGTGTCATTGAATGAACATTTAGGTCATTTTCGTCCTCCCTATGCTTATTCTTGTCCAATTAGGGTTTTTAACCAATCTTGTGCATCCAATAGGTGTGTTTGTGTCATTGGATGAACATTTAGGTCATTTTCGTCCTCCCTAGGCTTATTCTTGTCCAATTAGGGTTTTTAACCAATCTTGTGCATCCAATAAGTTCATTTGTGTCATTGGATGAATAGTTAGGTCATTTTCGTCCTCCCTAGGCTTATTCTTGTCCAATTAGGGTTTATAACCAATCTTGTGCATCCAATTGGTGTGTTTAGTCATTTGATGAACATTTAGGTTATTTTCGTCCTCCCTAGGCTTATTCTTGTCCAATTAGGGTTTTTAACCAATCTTGTGCATCCAATAAGTTCATTTGTGTCATTGGATTAACATTTAGGTCATTTTCGTCCTCCCTAGGCTTATTCTTGTCCAATTAGGGTTTCTAAACAATCTTGTGCATCCAATAGGTGTGTTTGTGTCGTTGGATGAACATTTAAGTCATTTTCGTCCTCCCTAGGCTTATTCTTGTCCAATTAGGGTTTTTAACCAATCTTGTGCATCCAATAAGTTCATTTGTGTCATTGGATGAACATTTAGGTCATTTTCGTCCTCCCTAGGCTTATTCTTGTCCAATTAGGGTTTTTAACCAATCTTGTGCATCCAATAAGTTCATTTGTGTCATTGGATAAATATTTAGGTCATTTTCGTCCACCTTAGGCTTATTCTAGTCCAATTAGGATTTTTAACCAATCTTGTGCATCCAATAAGTTCATTTGTGTCATTGGATGAACATTTAGGTCATTTTCGTCCTCCCTAGGCTTATTCTTGTCAAATTAAGGTTTCTAACCAATCTTTTGCATCCAGTAGGTGTATTTGTGTCATTGGATGAACATTTAGGTCATTTTCGTCCTCCCTAGGCTTATTCTTGTCCAATTAGGGTTTTTAAGCAATCTTGTGCATCCAATAAGTTCATTTGTGTCATTGGATGAACATTTAGGTCATTTTCGTCCTCCCTAGGCTTATTCTTGTCCAATTAGGGTTTTTAACCAATCTTGTGCATCCAATAGGTGTGTTTGTGTCATAAGATGAACATTTAGGACATTTTCATCCTCCCTAGGCTTATTGTTGTCCAATTAGGGTTTTTAACCAATCTTGTGCATCCAATAGGTGTGTTTGTGTCATTGGATGAACATTTAGGTCATTTTCGTCCTCCCTAGTCTTATTCTTGTCCAATTAGGGTTTTTAACCAATCTTGTGCATCCAATTGGTGTGTTTGTGTCATTGGATGAACATTTAGGTCATTTTCGTCCTCCCTAGGCTTATTCTTGTCCAATTAGGATTTTTAACCAATCTTGTGCATCCAATAAGTTCATTTGTGTCATTGGATGAACATTTAGGTTATTTTCGTCCTCACTAGGCTTAGTTTTGTGCAATTAGGGTTTTTAACCAATCTTGTGCATCCAATAGGTGTGTTTGTGTCATTAGATGAACATTTAGGTCATTTTCATACTCCCTAGGCTTATTGTTGTCCAATTAGGAGTTTTAACCAATCTTGTGCATCCAATAGGTGTGTTTGTGTCATTGGATGAATATTTAGGTCATTTTCGTCCTCCCTAGGCTTATTCTTGTCCAATTAGGGATTTTAAGCAATATTGTGCATCCAATAAGTTCATTTGTGTCATTGGATGAACATTTAGGTCATTTTCGCCCTCCCTAGGCTTATTCTTGTCCAATTAGGGTTTTTAACCAATCTTGTGCATCCAATAGGTGTGTTTGTGTCATTGGATGAACATTTAGGTCATTTTCGTCCTCCCTAGGCTTATTCTTGTCCAATTAGGGTTTTTAACCAATCTTGTGCATCCAATAAGTTCATTTGTGTCATTGGATAAACATTTAGGTCATTTTCGTCCACCCTAGGCTTATTCTTGTCCAATTAGGATTTTTAACCAATCTTGTGCATCCAATAAGTTCATTTGTGTCATTGGATGAACATTTAGGTCATTTTCGTCCACCCAAGGCTTATTCTTGTCCAATTAGGGTTTTTAACCAATCTTGTGCATCCAATAAGTTCATTTGTGTCATTGGATAAACATTTAGGTCATTTTCGTCCACCCTAGGCTTATTCTTGTCCAATTAGGGTTTTTAACCAATCTTGTGCATCCAATAAGTTCATTTGTGTCATTGGATGAACATTTAGGTCATTTTCGTCCTCCCTAGGCTTATTCTTGTCCAATTAGGGTTTTTAACTAATCTTGTGCATCCAATAAGTTCATTTGTGTCCTTGGATGAACATTTAGGTCATTTTCGTCCTCCCTAGGCTTATTCTTGTCCAATTAAGTTTTTTAACCAATCTTGTGCATCCAATAAGTTCATTTGTGTCATTGGATGAACATTTAGGTCATTTTCGTCCTCCCAAGGCTTATTCTTGTCCAATTAGGGTTTTTAACCAATCTTGTGCATCCAATAAGTTCGTTTTTGTCATTGGATGAACATTTAGGTCATTTTCGTCCTCCCTAGGCTTATTCTTGTCCAATTAGGGTTTTTAAGCAATTTTGTGCATCCAATAAGTTCATTTGTGTCATTGGATGAACATTTAGGTCATTTTCGTCCACCCTATGCTTATTCTTGTCCAATTAGGGTTTTTACCCAATCTTGTGCATCCAATAGGTGTGTTTGTGTCATTGGATGAACATTTTGGTCATTTTTGTCCTCCCTAGGCTTATTCTTGTCCAATTAGGGTTTTTAACCAATCTTGTGCATCCCATAAGTTCATTTGTGTCATTGGTTGAACATTTAGGTCATTTTCGTCCTCCCTAGGCTTATTCTTGTCCAATTAGGGTTTTTAAGCAATCTTGTGCATCCAATAACTTCATTTGTGTCAGTGGATGAACATTTAAGTCATTTTTGTCCTCCCTAGGCTTATTCTTGTCCAATTAGGGTTTCTAACCAATCTTGTGCATCCAATAGGTGTGTTTGTGTCATTGGATGAACAATTAGGTCATTTTCGTCCTCCCTAGGCTTATTCTTGTCCAATTAGGGTTTTTTAAGCAATCTTGTGCATCCAATAGGCGTGTTTGTGTCATTTGATGAACCTTTAGGTCATTTTCGTCCTCCCAATGCTTATTCTTGTCCAATTAGGATTTTAAGCAATCTTGTGCATCCAATAAGTTCATTTGTTTCATTGGATTAACATTTAAGTCATTTTCGTCCTCCCTAGGCTTATTCTTGTCCAATTAGGGTTTTTAACCAATCTTGTGCATCCAATAGGTGTGTTTGTGTCATTGGATGAACATTTAAGTCATTTTCGTCCTCCCTAGGCTTATTCTTGTCCAATTAGGGTTTCTAACCAATCTTGTGCTTCCAATAGGTGTGTTTTGTCATTGGATGAACATTTAGGTCATTTTCGTCCTCCCTATGCTTATTCTTGTCCAATTAGGGTTTTTAACCAATCTTGTGCATCCAATAAGTTCATTTGTGTCATTGGTTGAACATTTAGGTCATTTTCATCCTCCCTAGGCTTATTCTTGTCCAATTAGAGTTTCTAACGAATCTTGTGCATCCAATAGGCGTGTTTGTGGCATTGGATGAACATTTAGGTCATTTTCGTCCTCGCATGGCTTATTCTTGTCCAATAAGGGTTTTAAGCAATCTTGTGCATACAGTAAGTTCATTTGTGTCATTGGATGAACATTTAGGTCATTTTCGTCATCCCTAGGCTTATTCTTGTCCAATTAGGGTTTTTAAGCAATCTTGTGCATCCAATAAGTTCATTTGTGTCATTGGATGAACATTTAGGTCATTTTCGTCCTCCCTAGGCATATTCTTGTCCAATTAGGGTTTTTAACCAATCTTGTGCATCCAACAGGTGTATTTGTGTCATTGGATGAACATTTAGGTCATTTTCGTCCTCCCTAGGCTTATTCTTGTCCAATTAGGGTTTTTAAGCAATCTTGTGCATCCAATAAGTTCATTTGTGTCATTGGATGAACATTTAGGTCATTTTCGTCCTCCCTAGGCTTATTCTTGTCCAATTAGGGTTTTTAAGCAATCTTGTGCATCCAATAAGTTCATTTGTGTCATTGGATGAACATTTAGGTCATTTTCGTCCTTCCTAGGCATATTCTTGTCCAATTAGGGTTTTTAACCAATCTTGTGCATCCAATAGGTGTATTTGTGTCATTGGATGAACATTTAGGTCATTTTCGTCCTCCCTAGGCTTATTCTTGTCCAATTAGGGTTTTTAACCAATCTTGTGCATCCAATAGGTGTGTTTGTATCATTGGATGCACATTTAGGTCAGTTTCGTCCTCCCTAGGCTTGTTCTTGTCCAATTAGGGTTTCTAACGAATCTTGTGCATCCAATAGGTGTATTTGTGTCATTGGATGAACATTTAGGTCATTTTCGTCCTCCCTAGGCTTATTCTTGTCCAATTAGGGTTTTTAACCAATCTTGTGCATCCAATAGGTGTATTTGTGTCATTTGATGAACATTTAGGTCATTTTCGTCCTCCCTAGGCTTATTCTTGTCCAATTAGGGTTTTTAAGCAATCTTGTGCATCCAATAAGTTCATTTGTGTCATTGGATGAACATTTAGGTCATTTTCGTCCTCCCTAGGCTTATTCTTGTCCAAATAAGGTTTTTAACCAATCTTGTGCATCCAATAGTTCATTTGTGTCATTGGATGAACATTTAGGTCATTTTCGTCCTCCCTAGGCTTATTCTTGTCCAATTAGGGTTTTTAAGCAATCTTGTGCATCCAATAAGTTCATTTGTGTCATTGGATGAACATTTAGGTCATTTTCGTCCTCCCTAGGCTTATTCTTGTCCAATTATGGTTTGTAACCAATCTTGTGCATCCAATAGGTATGTTTGTGTCATTGGATGAACATTTAGGTCATTTTCATCCTCCCTAGGCTTAATGTTGTCCAATTAGGGTTTCTAACCAATCTTGTTCATCCAATAGGTGTATTTGTGTCATTGGATGAACATTTAGTTCATCTTCGTCCTCCCTAGGCTTATTCTTGTCCAATTAGGGTTTTTAACCAATCTTGTGCATCCAATAAGTTCATTTGTGTCATTGGATGAACATTTAGGTCATTTTCGTCCTCCCTAGGCTTATTCTTGTCCAATTAGGGTTTTTAACCAATCTTGTGCATCCAATAAGTTCATTTGTGTCATTGGATGGACATTTAGGTCATTTTCGTCCTCCCTAGGCTTATTCTTGTACAATTAAGGTTTTTAACCAATCTTGTGCATCCAATAAGTTCATTTGTGTCATTGGTGGATCATTTAGGTCATTTACGTCCTCCCTAGGCTTATTCTTGTCCAATTAGGGTTTTTAACCAATCTTGTGCATCCAAAAAGTTCATTTGTGTCATTGGATGAACATTTAGGTCATTTTCGTCCTCCCTAGGCTTATTCTTGTCCAATTAGGGTTTTTAACCAATCTTGTGCATCCAATAAGTTCATTTGTGTCATTGGATGAACATTTAGGTCATTTTCGTCCTCCCTAGGCTTATTCTTGTCCAATTAGGGTTTATAACCAATCTTGTGCTTCCAATAGGTGTATTTGTGTCATTGGATGAACATTTAGGTCATTTTCGTCCTCCCTAGGCTTATTCTTGTCCAATTAGGGTTTTTAAGCAATCTTGTGCATCCAATAAGTTCATTTGTGTCATTGGATGAACATTTAGGTCATTTTCGTCCTCCCTAGGCTTATTCTTGCCCAATTAGGGTTTTTAACCAATCTTGTGCATCCAATAGGTGTGTTTGTGTCATTGGATGAACATTTAGGTCATTTTCGTCCTCCCTAGTCTTATTCTTGTCCAATTAGGGTTTTTAACCAATCTTGTGCATCCAATAGGTGTGTTTGTGTCATTGGATTAAGATTTAAGTCATTTTCGTCCTCCCTAGGCTTATTCTTGTCCAATTAAGGTTTTAAGCAATCTTGTGCATTCAATAAGTTCATTTGTGTCATTGGATGAACATTTAGGTCATTTTCGTCCTCCCAAGGCTTATTCTTGTCCAATTAGGGTTTTTAACCAATCTTGTGCATCCAATAAGTTCATTTGTGTCATTGGATGAACATTTAGGTCATTTTCGTCCTTCCTAGGCTTATTCTTGTCCAATTAGGGTTTTTAAGCAATCTTGTGCATCCAATAAGTTCATTTATGTCATTGGATGAACATTTAGGTCATTTTTGTCCTCCCTAGCCTTATTCTTATCCAATTAGGGTCTCTAACCAATCTTGTGCATCCAATAGGTGTTTTTGTGTCGTTGGATGAACATTTAGGTCATTTTCATCCTCCCTAGGCTTATTGTTGTCCAATTAGGGATTTTAATCCATCTTGTGCATACAATAGGTGTGTTTGTGTCATTGGATGAACATTTAGGTCATTTTCGTCCTCCCTAGACTGATTCTTGTCCAATTAGGGTTTTTAACCTATCTTGTGCATCCAATAGGTGTGTTTGTGTCATTGGATTAAGATTTAAGTCATTTTCGTCCTCCCTAGGCTTACTCTTGTCCAATTAGGGTTTTTAAGCAATCTTGTGCATCTAATAAGTTCATTTGTGTCATTGGATGAACATTTAGGTCATTTTCGTCCTCCCAAGGCTTATTCTTGTCCAATTAGGGTTTTTAACCAATATTGTGCATCCAATAAGTTCATTTGTGTCATTGGATGAACATTTAGGTCATTTTCGTCCTCCCTAGGCTTATTCCTGTCCAATTAGGGTTTTTAAGCAATCCTGTGCATCCAATAAGTTCATTTGTGTCATTGGATGAACATTTAGATCATTTTTGTCCTCCCTAGGCTTATTCTTGTCCAATTAGGGTTTCTAACCAATCTTGTGCATCCAATAGGTTTGTTTGTGTCATTGGATGAACATTTAGGTCATTTTCTTCCTCCCTAGGCTTATTCTTGTCCAATTAGGGTTTTTAAGCAATCTTGTGCATCCAATAGGTGTGTTTGTGTCATTTGATGAACATTTAGGTCATTTTCGTCCTCCCTAGGCTTATTCTTGTCCAATTAGGGTTTTTAACCAATCATGTGCATCCAATAAGTTCATTTGTGTCATTGGTTGAACATTTAGGTCATTTTCGTCCCCCCTAGTCTTATTCTTGTCCAATTACGGTTTTTAACCAATCTTGTGCATCCAATTGGTGTCTTTGTGTCTTTGGATGAACATTTAGGTCATTTTCGTCCTCCCTAGTCTTATTCTTGTCCAATTAGGGTTTTAATCAATCTTGTGCATCCAATAAGTGTGTTTTGTCATTGGATGATGATTTAGGTCATTTTCGTCCTCCCTCGGCTTATTCTTGTCCAATTAGGGATTTTAACCAATCTTGTGCATCCAATAAGTTCATTTGTGTCATTGGTTGAACATTTAGGTCATTTTCGTCCTCCCTAGGCTTATTCTTGTCCAATTAGGGTTTTTAACCAATCATGTGCATCCAATAAGTTCATTTGTGTCATTGGTTGAACATTTAGGTCATTTTCGTCCTCCCTAGGCTTATTCTTGTCCAATTAGGGTTTTTAACAAATCTTGTGCATCCAATAGGTGTGTTTGTGTCATTGAATGAACATTTAGGTCATTTTCGTCCTCCCTAGTTTTATTCTTGTCCAATTAGGGTTTTAATCAATCTTGTGCATCCAATAAGTTCATTTGTGTCATCGGATTAACATTTAAGTCATTTTCATCCTCCCTAGGCTTATTCTTGTCCAATTAGAGTTTCTAACGAATCTTGTGCATCCAATAGGCGTGTTTGTGTCATTGGTTGAACATTTAGGTCATTTTCGTCCTCCCAAGGCTTATTCTTGTCCAATTAGGGTTTTTAAACAATCTTGTGCATCCAATAGGTGTGTTTTGTCATTGGATGAACATTTAGGTCATTTACGTCCTCCCTAGGCTTATTCTTGTCCAATTAGGGTTTTTAACCAATCTTGTGCATCCAATAAGTTCATTTGTGTTATTGGTTGAACATTTAGGTCATTTTCGTCCTCCCTAGGCTTATTTTTGTGCAATTAGGGTTTTTATCCAATCTTGTGCATACAATAGGTGTGTTTGTGTCATTAGATGAACATTTAGGTCATTTTCATCCTCCCTAGGCTTATTGTTGTCCAATTAGGGTTTTTAACCAATCTTGTGAATCCAATAGGTGTGTTTGTGTCATTGGATGAACAATTAGGTCATTTTCGTCCTCCCTATGCTTATTCTTGTCCAATTAGGGTTTTTAAGCAATCTTGTGCATCCAATAGGCGTGTTTGTGTCATTTGATGAACCTTTAGGTCATTTTCGTCCTCCCAATGCTTATTCTTGTCAAATTAGGGTTTTAAGCAATCTTGTGCATCCAATAAGTTCATTTGTTTCATTGGATTAACATTTAAGTCATTTTCGTCCTCCCTAGGCTTATTCTTGTCCAATTAGGGTTTTTAACCAATCTTGTGCATCCAATAGGTGTGTTTGTGTCATTGGATGAACATTTAAGTCATTTTCGTCCTCCCTAGGCTTATTCTTGTCCAATTAGGGTTTCTAACCAATCTTGTGCATCCAATAGCTTTGTTTTGTCATTGGATGAAGATTTAGGTCATTTTCGTCCTCCCTAGGCTTATTCTTGTCCAATTAGGGTTTTTAACCAATCATGTGCATCCAATAAGTTCATTTGTGTCATTGGTTGAACATTTAGGTCATTTTCGTCCTCCCTAGTCTTATTCTTGTCCAATTAGGGTTTTTAACCAATCTTGTGCATCCAATAGGTGTGTTTGTGTCATTGGATGAACATTTAGGTCATTTTCGTCCTCCCTAGTCTTATTCTTGTCCAATTAGGGTTTTAATCAATCTTGTGCATCCAATAAGTTCATTTGTGTCATCGGATTAACATTTAAGTCATTTTCGTCCTCCCTAGGCTTATTCTTGTCCAATTAGAGTTTCTAACGAATCTTGTGCATCCAATAGGTGTGTTTGTGTCATTGGTTGAACATTTAGGTCATTTTCGTCCTCCCAAGGCTTATTCTTGTCCAATTAGGGTTTTTAAACAATCTTGTGCATCCAATAGGTGTGTTTTGTCATTGGATGAACATTTAGGTCATTTACGTCCTCCATAGGCTTATTCTTGTCCAATTAGGGTTTTTAACCAATCTTGTGCATCCAATAAGTTCATTTATGTCATTGGTTGAACATTTAGGTCATTTTCGTCCTCCCTAGGCTTATTTTTGTGCAATTAGGGTTTTTAACCAATCTTGTGCATCCAATAGGTGTGTTTGTGTCATTAGATGAACATTTAGGTCATTTTCATCCTCCCTAGGCATATTGTTGTCCAATTAGGGTTTTTAACCAATCTTGTGAATCCAATAGGTGTGTTTGTGTCATTGGATGAACATTTAGGTCATTTTCGTCCTCCCTAGTCTTATTCTTGTCCACTTAGGGTTTTAAGCAATCTTGTGCATCCAATAACTTCATTTGTGTCATTGGATTAACATTTAAGTCATTTTCGTCCTCCCTAGTCTTTATTTTTGTTCAATTAGGGTATTTAACCAATCTTGTGCATCCAATAGGTGTGTTTGTGTCATTGGATGAACACTTAGGTCATTTTCGTCCTCCCAAGGCTTATTCTTGTCCAATTAGGGTTTTAATCAATCTTGTGCATCCAATAAGTTCATTTATGTCATTGGATGAACATTTAGGTCATTTTCGTCGTCCCTAGGCTTATTCTAGTGCAATTAGGGTTTTTAAGCAATCTTGTGCATCCAATAAGTTCATTTGTGTTATTGGATGAACATTTAGGTCATTTTCGTCCTCCCTAGGCTTATTCTTGTCCAATTAGGATTTTTAACCAATCTTGTGCATCCAATAAGTTCATTTGTGTCATTGGATGAACATTTAGGTCATTTTCGTTCACCCTAGGCTTATTCTTGTCCAATTAGGGTTTTTAAGCAATCTTGTGCATCGAATAAGTTCATTTGTGTCATTGAATGAACATTTAGGTCATTTTCGTCCACCCTATGCTTATTCTTGTCCAATTAGGGTTTTTAACCAATCTTGTGCATCCAATAGGTGTGTTTGTGTCATTGGATGAACATTTAGGTCATTTTCGTCCTCCCTAGTCTTATTCTTGTCCAATTAGGGTTTTTAACCAATCTTGTGCATCCAATAGGTGTGTTTGTGTCATTGGATGAACATTTAGGTCATTTTCGTCCTCCCTAGTCTTATTCTTGTCCAATTAGGGTTTTAATCAATCTTGTGCATCCAATAAGTTCATTTGTGTCATTGGATGAACATTTAGGTCATTTTCGTTCACCCTAGGCTTATTCTTGTCCAATTAGGGTTTTTAAGCAATCTTGTGCATCGAATAAGTTCATTTGTGTCATTGAATGAACATTTAGGTCATTTTCGTCCACCCTATGCTTATTCTTGTCCAATTAGGGTTTTTAACCAATCTTGTGCATCCAATAGGTGTGTTTGTGTCATTGGATGAACATTTAGGTCATTTTCGTCCTCCCTAGGCTTATTCTTGTCCAATTAGGGTTTTTAAGCAATCTTGTGCATCCAATAAGTTCATTTATGTCATTGGATGAACATTTAGGTCATTTTCGTCGTCCCTAGGCTTATTCTAGTGCAATTAGGGTTTTTAACCAATCTTGTGCATCCAATAAGTTCATTTGTGTCATTGGATGAACATTTAGGTCATTTTCGTTCACCCTAGGCTTATTCTTGTCCAATTAGGGTTTTTAAGCAATCTTGTGCATCGAATAAGTTCATTTGTGTCATTGAATGAACATTTAGGTCATTTTCGTCCTCCCTATGCTTATTCTTGTCCAATTAGGGTTTTTAACCAATCTTGTGCATCCAATAGGTGTGTTTGTGTCATTGGATGAACATTTAGGTCATTTTCGTCCTCCCTAGGCTTATTCTTGTCCAATTAGGGTTTTTAACCAATCTTGTGCATCCAATAAGTTCATTTGTGTCATTGGATGAATAGTTAGGTCATTTTCGTCCTCCCTAGGCTTATTCTTGTCCAATTAGGGTTTATAACCAATCTTGTGCATCCAATTGGTGTGTTTAGTCATTTGATGAACATTTAGGTTATTTTCGTCCTCCCTAGGCTTATTCTTGTCCAATTAGGGTTTTTAACCAATCTTGTGCATCCAATAAGTTCATTTGTGTCATTGGATTAACATTTAGGTCATTTTCGTCCTCCCTAGGCTTATTCTTGTCCAATTAGGGTTTCTAACCAATCTTGTGGCTCCAATAGGTGTGTTTGTGTCATTGGATGAACATTTAGGTCATTTTCGTCCTCCCTAGGCTTATTCTTGTCCAATTAGGGTTTTTAACCAATCTTGTGCATCCAATAAGTTCATTTGTGTCATTGGATGAACATTTAGGTCATTTTCGTCCTCCCTAGGCATATTCTTGTCCAATTAGGGTTTTTAATCAATCTTGTGCATCCAATAGGTGTCTTTGTGTCATTGGATGAACATTTAGGTCATTTTCGTCCTCCCTAGGCTTATTCTTGTCCAATTAGGGTTTTTAAGCAATCTTGTGCATCCAATAAGTTCATTTGTGTCATTGGATGAACATTTAGGTCATTTTCGTCCTCCCTAGGCTTATTCTTGTCCAATTAGGGTTTTTAAGCAATCTTGTGCATCCAATAAGTTCATTTGTGTCATTGGATGAACATTTAGGTCATTTTCGTCCTTCCTAGGCATATTCTTGTCCAATTAGGGTTTTTAACCAATCTTGTGCATCCAATAGGTGTATTTGTGTCATTGGATGAACATTTAGGTCATTTTCGTCCTCCCTAGGCTTATTCTTGTCCAATTAGGGTTTTTAACCAATCTTGTGCATCCAATAGGTGTGTTTGTATCATTGGATGCACATTTAGGTCAGTTTCGTCCTCCCTAGGCTTGTTCTTGTCCAATTAGGGTTTCTAACGAATCTTGTGCATCCAATAGGTGTATTTGTGTCATTGGATGAACATTTAGGTCATTTTCGTCCTCCCTAGGCTTATTCTTGTCCAATTAGGGTTTTTAACCAATCTTGTGCATCCAATAGGTGTGTTTGTGTCATTGGATGAACATTTAGGTCATTTTCGTCCTCCCTAGGCTTATTCGCTTCCAATTAGGGTTTTTAACCAATCTTGTGCATCCAATAAGTTCATTTGTGTCATTGGATAAACATTTAGGTCATTTTCGTCCACCCTAGGCTTATTCTTGTCCAATTAGGGTTTTTAACCAATCTTGTGCATCCAATAGGTGTGTTTGTGTCATTGGATGAACATTTAGGTCATTTTCGTCCTCCCTAGGCTTATTCTTGTCCAATTAGGGTTTTTAACCAATCTTGTGCATCCAATAAGTTCATTTGTGTCATTGGATGAACATTTAGGTTATTTTCGTCCTCACTAGGCTTAGTTTTGTGCAATTATGGTTTTTAACCAATCTTGTGCATCCAATAGGTGTGTTTGTGTCATTGGATGAACATTTAGGTCATTTTCGTCCTCCCTAGGCTTATTCTTGTCCAATTACGGTTTCTAACCAATCTTGTGCATCCAATAAGTTCATTTGTGTCATTGGATAAACATTTAGGTCATTTTCGTCCACCCTAGGCTTATTCTTGTCCAATTAGGGTTTTTAACCAATCTTGTGCATCCAATAGGTGTGTTTGTGTCATTGGATGAACATTTAGGTCATTTTCGTCCTCCCTAGGCTTATTCTTGTCCAATTAGGGTTTTTAACCAATCTTGTGCATCCAATAAGTTCATTTGTGTCATTGGATGAACATTTAGGTTATTTTCGTCCTCACCAGGCTTAGTTTTGTGCAATTAGGGTTTTTAACCAATCTTGTGGATCCAATAGGTGTGTTTGTGTCATTAGATGAACATTTAGGTCATTTTCATCCTCCCTAGGCTTATTGTTGTCTAATTAGGGTTTCTAACCAATCATGTGCATCCAATAGGTGTGTTTGTGTCATTGGATGAACATTTAGGTCATTTTCGTCCTCCCTAGTCTTATTCTTGTCCAATTAGGGTTTTAAGCAATCTTGTGCATCCAATAAGTTCATTTGTGTCATTGGATGAACATTTAGGTTATTTTCGTCCTCACTAGGCTTATTTTTGTGCAATTAGGGTTTTTAACCAATCTTGTGCATCCAATAGGTGTGTTTGTGTCATTGGATGAACATTTAGGTCATTTTCGTCCTCCCTAGGCTTATTCTTGTCCAATTAGGGTTTTTAAGCAATCTTGTGCATCCAATAAGTTCATTTGTGTCATTGGATGAACATTTAGGTCATTTTCGTCCTCCCAAGGCTTATTCTTTTCCAATTAGGAATTTTAACCAATCTTGTGCATCCAATAAGTTCATTTGTGTCATTGGATGAACATTTAGGTCATTTTCGTCCTCCCTAGGCTTATTCTTGTCCAATTAGGGTTTTTAAGCAATCTTGTGCATCCAATAAGTTCATTTGCGTCATTGGATGAACATTTAGGTCATTTTCGTCCTCCCTAGGCTTATTCTTGTCCAATTAGGGTTTTTAACCAATCTTGTGCATCCAATAGGTGTGTTTGTGTCATTGGATGAACATTTAGGTCATTTTCGTCCTCCCTAGGCTTATTCTTGTCCAATTAGGGTTTTTAACCAATCTTGGGCATCCAATAAGTTCATTTGTGTCATTGGATTAACATTTATGTCATTTTCGTCCTCCCTAGGCTTATTCTTGTCCAATTAGGGTTTCTAACCAATCTTGTGCATCAAATAGGTGTGTTTAGTCATTTGATGAACATTTAGGTTATTTTCGTCCTCCCTAGGCTTATTCTTGTCCAATTAGGGTTTTTAACCAATCTTGTGCATCCAATAAGTTAATTTGTGTCATTGGATTAACATTTAGGTCATTTTCGTCCTCCCTAGGCTTATTCTTGTCCAATTAGGGTTTTTAACCCATCTTGTGCATCCAATAGGTGTGTTTGTGTCATTGGATGAACATTTAGGTCATTTTCATCCTACCTATGCTTATTCTTGTCCAATTAGGGTTTTTAACCAATCTTGTGCATCCAATAGGTGTGTTTGTGTCATTGGATGAACATTTAGGTCATTTTCGTCCTCCCTAGGCTTATTCTTGTCCAATTAGGGTTTTTAACCAATCTTGTGCATCCAATAAGTTCATTTGTGTCATTGGATTAACATTTAGGTCATTTTCGTCCTCCCTAGGCTTATTCTTGTCCAATTAGGGTTTTTAACCAATCTTGTGCATCCAATAAGTGCATTTGTGTCATTGGATGAACATTTAGGTCATTTTCGTCCTCCCTAGTCTTATTCTTGTCCAATTAGGGTTTTTAACCAATCTTGTGCATCCAATAAGTTCATTTGTGTCATTGGATGAACATTTAGGTCATTTTCGTCCTCCCTAGTCTTATTCTTGTCCAATTTGGGTTTTTATGCAATCTTGTGCATCCAATAGGTGTGTTTGTGTCATTGGAGGAACATTTAGGTCATTTTCGTCCTCCCTAGTCTTATTCTTGTCTAATTAGGGTATTTATGCAATCTTGTGCATCCAATAGGTGTGTTTGTGTCATTGGACGAACATTTAGGTCATTTTCGTCCACCCTAGGCTTATTCTTGTCCAATTAGGGTTTTTAACCAATCTTGTGCATCCAATAAGTTCATTTGTGTCATTGGATGAACATTTAGGTCATTTTCGTCCTCCCTAGGCTTATTCTTGTCCAATTAGGGTTTTCAACCAATCTTGTGCATCCAATAAGTTCATTTGTGTCATTGGATGAACATTTAGGTCATTTTCGTCCTCCCTAGTCTTATTCTTGTCCAATTAGGGTTTTTATGCAATCTTGTGCATCCAATAGGTGTGTTTGTGTCATTGGAGGAACATTTAGGTCATTTTCGTCCTCCCTAGGTTTATTCTTGTCCAATTAGGGTTTTTAACCAATCTTGTGCATCCAATAGGTGTGTTTGTGTCATTGGATGAACATTTAGGTCATTTTCGTCCTCCCTAGGCTTATTCTTGTCCAATTAGGGTTTTTAACCAATCTTGTGCATCCAATAAGTTCATTTGTGTCATTGGATGAACATTTAGGTCATTTTCGTCCTCCCTAGGCTTATTCTTGTCCAATTAGGGTTTTTATGCAATCTTGTGCATCCAATAGGTGTGTTTGTGTCATTGGAGGAACATTTAGGACATTTTCGTCCTCCCTAGTCTTATTCTTGTCCAATTAGGGTTTTTAACCAATCTTGTGCATCCAATAGGTGTGTTTGTGTCATTGGACGAACATTTAGGTCATTTTTGTCCTCCTAAGTCTTATTCTTGTCCGATTAGGGTTTTTAAGCAATCTTGTGCATCCAATAAGTTCATTTGTGTCATTGGACGAACATTTAGGTCATTTTCGACCTCCTTAGTCTTATTCTTGTCCAATTAGGGTTTTAAGCAATCTTGTGCATCCAATATGTGGGTTTGTGTCATTGGACGAGCATTTAGGCCATTTTCGTCCTCCCTATGGTTATTCTTGTCCAATTAGGGTTTTTAACCAATCTTGTACATCCAATAAGTTCATTTGTGTCATTGGATGAACATTTAGGTCATTTTCGTCCTCCCTAGTCTTATTCTTGTCCAATTAGGGTTTTAAGCAATCTTGTGCATCCAATATGTGGGTTTGTGTCATTGGATGAACGTTTAGGTCATTTTCGTCCTCCCTATGCTTGTTCTTGTCCCATTAGGGTTTTTAACCAATCTTGTGCATCCAATAAGTTCATTTGTGTCATTGGATGAACATTTAGGTCATTTTCGTCCTCCCTAGTCTTATTCTTGTCCAATTAGGGTTTTTATGCAATCTTGTGCATCCAATAGGTATGTTTGTGTCATTGGATGAACATTTAGGTCATTTTCGTCCTCCCTAGGCTTATTCTTGTCCAATTAGGGTTTTTAACCAATCTTGTGCATCCAATAAGTTCATTTGTGTCATTGGATGAACATTTAGGTCATTTTCGTCCTCCCTAGGCTTATTCTTGTCCAATTAGGGTTTTTAACCAATCTTGTGCATCCAATAGGTGTGTTTGTGTCATTGGATGAACATTTAGGTCATTTTCGTTCTCCATAGGATTATTCTTGTCCAATTAGGGTTTTTAACCAATCTTATGCATCCAATAAGTTCATTTGTGTCATTGGATGAACATTTAGGTCATTTTCGTCCTCCCAAGGCTTATTCTTGTCCAATTAGGGTTTTTAACCAATCTTGTGCATCCAATAAGTTCATTTGTGTCATTGGATGAACATTTAGGTCATTTTCGTCCTCCCTATGCTTATTCTTTTCCAATTAGGGTTTCTTACCAATCTTGTGCATCCAATAGGTGTGTTTGTGTCATTGGATGAACATTTAGGTCATTTTCGTCCTCCCTAGTCTTATTCTTGTCCAATTAGGGTTTTAAGCAATCTTGTGCATCCAATAAGTTCATTTTTGTCATTGGATGAACATTTAGGTCATTTTCGTCCTCCCTAGGCTTATTCTTGTCCAATTAGGGTTTTTAAGCAATCTTGTGCATCCAATAAGTTCATTTGTGTCATTGGATGAACATTTAGGTCATTTTCGTCCACCCTATGCTTATTCTTGTCCAATTAGGGTTTTTACCCAATCTTGTGCATCCAATAGGTGTGTTTGTGTCATTGGATGAACATTTTGGTCATTTTTGTCCTCCCTAGGCTTATTCTTGTCCAATTAGGGTTTTTAACCAATCTTGTGCATCCCATAAGTTCATTTGTGTCATTGGTTGAACATTTAGGTCACTTTCGTCCTCCCTAGGCTTATTTTTGTCCAATTAGGGTTTTTAAGCAATCTTGTGCATCCAATAACTTCATTTGTGTCAGTGGATGAACATTTAAGTCATTTTTGTCCTCCCTAGGCTTATTCTTGTCCAATTAGGGTTTCTAACCAATCTTGTGCATCCAATAGGTGTGTTTGTGTCATTGGATGAACAATTAGGTCATTTTCGTCCTCCCTAGGCTTATTCTTGTCCAATTAGGGTCTTTAAGCAATCTTGTTCATCCAATAGGCGTGTTTGTGTCATTTGATGAACCTTTAGGTCATTTTCGTCCTCCCAATGCTTATTCTTGTCCAATTAGGGTTTTAAGCAATCTTGTGCATCCAATAAGTTCATTTGTTTCATTGGATTAACATTTAAGTCATTTTATCATGTGCATCCAATAAGTTCATTTGTGTCATTGGTTGAACATTTAGGTCATTTTCGTCCTCCCTAGTCTTATTCTTGTCCAATTAGGGTTTTTAACAATTCTTGTGCATCCAATAGGTGTGTTTGTGTCATTGGATGAACACTTAGGTCATTTTCGTCCTCCCTAGTCTTATTCTTGTCCAATTAGGGTTTTAATCAATCTTGTGCATCCAATAAGTTCATTTGTGTCATCGGATTAACATTTAAGTCATTTTCGTCCTCCCTAGGCTTATTCTTGTCCAATTAGAGTTTCTAACGAATCTTGTGCATCCAATAGGCGTGTTTGTGTCATTGGTTGAACATTTAGGTCATTTTCGTTCTCCCAAGGCTTATTCTTGTCCAATTAGGGTTTTTAAACAATCTTGTGCATCCAATAGGTGTGTTTTGTCATTGGATGAACATTTAGGTCATTTTCGTCCTCCCTAGGCTTATTCTTGTCCAATTAGGGTTTTTAACCAATCTTGTGCATCCAATAAGTTCATTTGTGTCATTGGTTGAACATTTAGGTCATTTTCGTCCTCCCTAGGCTTATTTTTGTGCAATTAGGGTTTTTAACCAATCTTGTGCATCCAATAGGTGTGTTTGTGTCATTAGATGAACATTTAGGTCATTTTCGTCCTCCCTAGGCTTATTCTTGTCCAATTAGGGTTTTTAACCAATCTTGTGCATCCAATAGGTGTATTTGTGTCATTGGATGAACATTTAGGTCATTTTCGTCCTCCCTAGGCTTATTCTTGTCCAATTAGGGTTTTTAAGCAATGTTGTGCATCCAATAAGTTCATTTGTGTCATTGGATGAACATTTAGGTCATTTTCGTCCTCCCTAGGCTTATTCTTGTCCAATTAGGGTTTTTAAGCAATCTTGTGCATCCAATAAGTTCATTTGTGTCATTGGATGAACATTTAGGTCATTTTCGTCCTCCCTAGGCTTATTCTTGTCCAATTAGGGTTTTTAACCAATCTTGTGCATCCAATAGGTGTGTTTGTGTCATTGGATGAACATTTAGGTCATTTTCGTCCTCCCTAGTCTTATTCTTGTCCAATTAGGGTTTTATGCCAATCTTGTGCATCCAATAGGTGTGTTTGTGTCATTCGATGAACATTTAGGTCATTTTCGTCCTCCCAAGGCTTATTCTTATCCAATTAGGGTTTTAAGCAATCTTGTGCATCCAATAAGTTCATTTGTGTCATTGGATTAAGATTTAAGTCATTTTCGTCCTCCCTATGCTTATTCTTGTTTAGTTAGGGTTTTTAACCAATCTTGTGCATCCAATAGGTGTGTTTGTGTCATTGGATGAACATTTAGGTCATTTTCGTCCTCCCTAGGCTTATTCTTGTCCAATTAGGGTTTTTAACCAATCTTGTGCATCCAATAAGTTCCTTTGTGTCATTGGATAAACATTTAGGTCATTTTCATCCACCCTAGGCTTATTCTTGTCCAATTAGGGTTTTTAACCAATCTTGTGCATCCAATAAGTTCATTTGTGTCATTGGATGAACATTTAGGTCATTTTCGTCCTCCCTAGGCTTATTCTTGTCCAATTAGGGTTTTTAACCAATCTTGTGCATCCAATAGGTGTGTTTGTGTCATTGGATGAACATTTAGGTCATTTTCGTTCATTCTAGGCTTATTCTTGTCCAATTAGGGTTTTTTACCAATCCTGTGCATCCAATAAGTTTATTTGTGTCATTGGATAAACATTTAGGTCATTTTCGTCCACCCTAGGCTTATTCTTGTCCAATTAGGGTTTTTAACCAATCTTGTGCATCCAATAAGTTCATTTGTGTCATTGGATGAACATTTAGGTCATTTTCGTCCTCCCAAGGCTTATTCTTGTCCAATTAGGGTTTTTAACCAATCTTGTGCATCAAATAAGTTCCTTTGTGTCATTGGTTGAACATTTAGGTCATTTTCGTCCTCCTTAGGCTTATTCTTGTCCAATTAGGGTTTTTAACCAATCTTGTGCATCCAATAGGTGTGTTTGTGTCATTGGATGAACATTTAGGTCATTTTCGTCCTCCCTAGGCTTATTCTTGTCCAATTAGGGTTTTTAACCAATCTTGTGCATCCAATAGGTGTGTTTGTGTCATTGGATGAACATTTAGGTCATTTTCGTCCTCCCTAGTCTTATTCTTGTCCAATTAGGGTTTTAAGCCAATCTTGTGCATCCAATAGGTTTGTTTGTGTCATTTGATGAACATTTAGGTCATTTTTGTCCTCCCAAGGCTTATTCTTATCCAATTAGGGTTTTAAGCAATCTTGTGCATCCAATAAGTTCATTTGTGTCATTGGATGAACATTTAGGTCATTTTCGTCCTCCCTAGGCTTATTCTTGTCTAATTAAGGTTTCTAACCAATCTTGTGCATCCAATAAGTTCATTTGTGTCATTGGATGAACATTTAGGTCATTTTCGTCCTCCCTAGGCTTATTCTTGTCCAATTAGGGTTTTTAACCAATCTTGTGCATCCAATAGGTGTGTTTGTGTCATTGGATGAACATTTAGGTCATTTTCGTCCTCCCTAGTCTTATTCTTGTCTAATTAGGGTTTAAAGCAATCTTGTGCATCCAATAAGTTCATTTATGTCATTGGATTATGATTTAAGTCATTTTCGTCCTCCCTAGGCTTATTCTTGTTCAATTAGGGTTTCTAACCAATCTTGTGCATCCAATAGGTGTGTTTGTGTCATTGGAGGAACATTTAGGTCATTTTCGTCCTCCCTAGTCTTATTCTTGTCCAATTAGGGTTTTAAGCAATCTTGTGCATCCAATAAGTTCATTTGTGTCATTGGATGAACATTTAGGTCATTTTTCGTCCTCCCTAGGCTTATTCTTGTCCAATTAGGGTTTTTAACCAATCTTGTGCATCCAATAAGTTCATTTGTGTCATTGGATGAACATTTAGGTCATTTTCGTCCTCCCTAGGCTTATTGTTGTCCAATTAGGGTTTTTAACCAATCTTGTGCATCCAATAAGTTCATTTGTGTCATTGGATGAACATTTAGGTCATTTTCGTCCTCCCTAGGCTTATTGTTGTCCAATTAGGGTTTTTAACCAATCTTGTGCATCCAATATGTTCATTTGTGTCATTGGATGAACATTTAGGTCATTTTCGTCCTCCCTAGGCTTATTCTTGTCCAATTAGGGTTTTTAAGCAATCTTGTGCATCCAATAAGTTCATTTGTGTCATTGGATGAACATTTAGGTCATTTCTGTCCTCCCTAGGCTTATTCTTGTCCAATTAGGGTTTTTAACCAATCTTGTGCATCCAATAAGTTCATTTGTGTCATTGGATAAACATTTAGGTCATTTTCGTCCTCCCTAGGCTTATTCTTGTCCAATTAGGGTTTGTAACCAATCTTGTGCATCCAATAGGTGTGTTTGTGTCATTGGATGAACATTTAGGTCATTTTCGTCCACCCTAGGCTTATTCTTGTCCAATTAGGGTTTTTAAACAATTTTGTGCATCCAATAAGTTCATTTGTGTCAATGGATGAACATTTAGGTCATTTTCGTCCTCCCAAGGCTTATTCTTGTCCAATTAGGGTTTTTAACCAATCTTGTGCATCCAATAAGATCATTTGTGTCATTGGATGAACATTTAGGTCATTTTCGTCCTCCCTAGGATTATTCTTGTCCAATTACGGTTTTTAAGCAATCTTGTGAATCCAATAAGTTCATTTGTTTCATTGGATGAACATTTAGGTCATTTTCGTCCTCCCAAGGCTTATTCTTGTTCAATTAGGGTTTCTAAACAATCTTGTGCATCTAATAGGTGTGTTTGTGTCATTGGATGAACATTTAGGTCATTTTCGTCCTCCCTAGTCTTATTCTTGTCCAATTAGGGTTTTAAGCAATCTTGTGCATCCAATAAGTTCATTTGTGTCATTGGATGAACATTTAGGTTATTTTCGTCCTCACTAGGCTTAGTTTTGTGCAATTAGGGTTTTTAACCAATCTTGTGCATCCAATAGGTGTGTTTGTGTCATTAGATGAACATTTAGGTCATTTTCATCCTCCCTAGGCTTATTGTTGTCCAATTAGGGTTTTTAACCAATCTTGTGAATCCAATAGGTGTGTTTGTGTCATTGGATGAACATTTAGGTCATTTTCGTCCTCCCTAGTCTTATTCTTGTCCACTTAGGGTTTTAAGGAATCTTGTGCATCCAATAACTTCATTTGTGTCATTGTATTAACATTTAAGTCATTTTCGTCCTCCCTAGTCTTTATTTTTGTTCAATTAGGGTATTTAACCAATCTTGTGCATCCAATAGGTGTGTTTGTGTCATTGGATGAACACTTAGGTCATTTTCGTCCTCCCAAGGCTTATTCTTGTCCAATTAGGGTTTTAATCAATCTTGTGCATCCAATAAGTTCATTTATGTCATTGGATGAACATTTAGGTCATTTTCGTCGTCCCTAGGCTTATTCTAGTGCAATTAGGGTTTTTAACCAATCTTGTGCATCCAATAAGTTCATTTGTGTCATTGGATGAACATTTAGGTCATTTTCGTTCACCCTAGGCTTATTCTTGTCCAATTAGGGTTTTTAAGCAATCTTGTGCATCGAATAAGTTCATTTGGGTCATTGAATGAACATTTAGGTCATTTTCGTCCACCCTATGCTTATTCTTGTCCAATTAGGGTTTTTAACCAATCTTGTGCATCCAATAGGTGTGTTTGTGTCATTGGATGAACATTTAGGTCATTTTCGTCCTCCCTAGGCTTATTCTTGTCCAATTAGGGTTTTTAAGCAATCTTGTGCATCCAATAAGTTCATTTGTAACATTGGATGAACATTTAGGTCATTTCCGTCCTCCCAAGGCTTATTCTTGTCCAATTAGGGTTTTTAACCAATCTTGTGCATCCAATAAGTTCATTTTTGTCATTTGATGAACATTTATGTCATTTTCGTCCTCCCTTGGCTTATTCTTGTCCAATTAGGGTTTTTAAGCAATCTTGTGCATCCAATAAGTTCATTTGTGTCATTGGATGAACATTTAGGTCATTTTCGTCCACCCTATGCTTATTCTTGTCCAATTAGGGTTTTTACCCAATCTTGTGCATCCAATAGGTGTGTTTGTGTCATTGGATGAACATTTTGGTCATTTTTGTCCTCCCTAGGCTTATTCTTGTCCAATTAGGGTTTTTAACCAATCTTGTGCATCCCATAAGTTCATTTGTGTCATTGGTTGAACATTTAGGTCATTTTCGTCCTCCCTAGGCTTATTCTTGTCCAATTAGGGTTTTTAAGCAATCTTGTGCATCCAATAACTTCATTTGTGTCAGTGGATGAACATTTAAGTCATTTTTGTCCTCCCTAGGCTTATTCTTGTCCAATTAGGGTTTCTAACCAATCTTGTGCATCCAATAGGTGTGTTTGTGTCATTGGATGAACAATTAGGTCATTTTCGTCCTCCCTAGGCTTATTCTTGTCCAATTAGGGTCTTTAAGCAATCTTGTGCATCCAATAGGCGTGTTTGTGTCATTTGATGAACCTTTAGGTCATTTTCGTCCTCCCAATGCTTATTCTTGTCCAATTAGGGTTTTAAGCAATCTTGTGCATCCAATAAGTTCATTTGTTTCATTGGATTAACATTTCAGTCATTTTCGTCCTCCCTAGGCTTATTCTTGTCCAATTAGGGTTTTTAACCAATCTTGTGCATCCAATAGGTGTGTTTGTGTCATTGGATGAACATTTAAGTCATTTTCGTCCTCCCTAGGCTTATTCTTGTCCAATTAGGGTGTCTAACCAATCTTGTGCATCCAATAACTGTGTTTTGTCATTGGATGAAGATTTAGGTCATTTTCGTCCTCCCTAGGCTTATTCTTGTCCAATTAGGGTTTTTAACCAATCATGTGCATCCAATAAGTTCATTTGTGTCATTGGTTGAACATTTAGGTCATTTTCGTCCTCCCTAGTCTTATTCTTGTCCAATTAGGGTTTTTAACAATTCTTGTGCATCCAATAGGTGTGTTTGTGTCATTGGATGAACACTTAGGTCATTTTCGTCCTCCCTAGTCTTATTCTTGTCCAATTAGGGTTTTAATCAATCTTGTGCATCCAATAGATTCATTTGTGTCATCGGATTAACATTTAAGTCATTTTCGTCCTCCCTAGGCTTATTCTTGTCCAATTAGAATTTCTAACGAATCTTGTGCATCCAATAGGCGTGTTTGTGTCATTGGTTGAACATTTAGGTCATTTTCGTTCTCCCAAGGCATATTCTTGTCCAATTAGGGTTTTTAAACAATCTTGTGCATCCAATAGGTGTGTTTTGTCAATGGATGAACATTTAGGTCATTTACGTCCTCCCTAGGCTTATTATTGTCCAATTAGGGTTTTTAACCAATCTTGTGCATCCAATAAGTTCATTTGTGTCATTGGTTGAACATTTAGGTCATTTTCGTCCTCCCTAGGCTTATTTTTGTGCAATTAGGGTTTTTAACCAATCTTGTGCATCCAATAGGTGTGTTTGTGTCATTAGATGAACATTTAGGTCATTTTCATCCTCCCTAGGCTTATTGTTGTCCAATTAGGGTTTTTAACCAATCTTGTGAATCCAATAGGTGTGTTTCTGTCATTGGATGAACATTTAGGTCATTTTCGTCCTCCCTAGTCTTATTCTTGTCCACTTAGGGTTTTAAGGAATCTTGTGCATCCAATAACTTCATTTGTGTCATTGGATTAACATTTAAGTCATTTTCGTCCTCCCTAGTCTTTATTTTTGTTCAATTAGGGTATTTAACCAATCTTGTGCATCCAATAGGTGTGTTTGTGTCATTGGATGAACACTTAGGTCATTTTCGTCCTCCCAAGGCTTATTCTTGTCCAATTAGGGTTTTTAACCAATCTTGTGCATCCAATAAGTTCATTTGTGTCATTGGATGAACATTTAGGTCATTTTCGTCCTCCCTAGGCTTATTGTTGTCCAATTAGGGTTTTTAACCAATCTTGTGCATCCAATAAGTTCATTTGTGTCATTGGTTGAACATTTAGGTCATTTTCGTCCTCCCTAGGCTTATTTTTGTGCAATTAGGGTTTTTAACCAATCTTGTGCATCCAATAGGTGTGTTTGTGTCATTAGATGAACATTTAGGTCATTTTCATCCTCCCTAAGCTTATTGTTGTCCAATTAGGGTTTTTAACCAATCTTGTGAATCCAATAGGTGTGTTTGTGTCATTGGATGAACATTTAGGTCATTTTCGTCCTCCCTAGTCTTATTCTTGTCCACTTAGGGTTTTAAGCAATCTTGTGCATCCAATAACTTCATTTGTGTCATTGGATTAACATTTAAGTCATTTTCGTCCTCCCTAGTCTTTATTTTTGTTCAATTAGGGTATTTAACCAATCTTGTGCATCCAATAGGTGTGTTTGTGTCATTGGATGAACACTTAGGTCATTTTCGTCCTCCCAAGGCTTATTCTTGTCCAATTAGGGTTTTAATCAATCTTGTGCATCCAATAAGTTCATTTATGTCATTGGATGAACATTTAGGTCATTTTCGTCGTCCCTAGGCTTATTCTAGTGCAATTAGGGTTTTTAACCAATCTTGTGCATCCAATAAGTTCATTTGTGTCATTGGATGAACATTTAGGTCATTTTCGTTCACCCTAGGCTTATTCTTGTCCAATTAGGGTTTTTAAGCAATCTTGTGCATCGAATAAGTTCATTTGTGTCATTGAATGAACATTTAGGTGATTTTCGTCCACCCTATGCTTATTCTTGTCCAATTAGGGTTTTTAACCAATCTTGTGCATCCAATAGGTGTGTTTGTGTCATTGGATGAACATTTAGATCATTTTCGTCCTCCCTAGGCTTATTCTTGTCCAATTAGGGTTTTTAAGCAATCTTGTGCATCCAATAAGTTCATTTGTGTCATTGGATGAACATTTAGGTCATTTTCGTCCTCCCAAGGCTTATTCTTGTCCAATTAGGGTTTTTAACCAATCTTGTGCATCCAATAAGTTCGTTTTTGTCATTGGATGAACATTTAGGTCATTTTCGTCCTCCCTAGGCTTATTCTTGTCCAATTAGGGTTTTTAAGCAATCTTGTGCATCGAATAAGTTCATTTGTGTCATTGAATGAACATTTAGGTCATTTTCGTCCACCCTATGCTTATTCTTGTCCAATTAGGGTTTTTAACCAATCTTGTGCATCCAATAGGTGTGTTTGTGTCATTGGATGAACATTTAGGTCATTTTCGTCCTCCCTAGGCTTATTCTTGTCCAATTAGGGTTTTTAAGCAATCTTGTGCATCCAATAAGTTCATTTATGTCATTGGATGAACATTTAGGTCATTTTCGTCGTCCCTAGGCTTATTCTAGTGCAATTAGGGTTTTTAACCAATCTTGTGCATCCAATAAGTTCATTTGTGTCATTGGATGAACATTTAGGTCATTTTCGTTCTCCCTAGGCTTATTCTTGTCCAATTAGGGTTTTTAAGCAATCTTGTGCATCGAATAAGTTCATTTGTGTCATTGAATGAACATTTAGGTCATTTTCGTCCACCCTATGCTTATTCTTGTCCAATTAGGGTTTTTAACCAATCTTGTGCATCCAATAGGTGTGTTTGTGTCATTGGATGAACATTTAGGTCATTTTCGTCCTCCCTAGGCTTATTCTTGTCCAATTAGGGTTTTTAAGCAATCTTGTGCATCCAATAAGTTCATTTGGGTCATTGGATGAACATTTACGTCATTTTCGTCCTCCCTAGGCTTATTCTTGTCCAATTAGGGTTTTTAACCAATCTTGTGCATCCAATAGGTGTGTTTGTGTCATTGGATGAACATTTAGGTCATTTTCGTCCTCCCAAGGCTTATTCTTGTCCAATTAGGGTTTTTAACCAATCTTGTGCGTCCAATAGGTGTGTTTGTGTCATTGGATGAACATTTAGGTCATTTTCGTCCTCCCTAGGCTTATTCTTGTCCAATTAGGGTTTTTAACCAATCTTGTGCATCCAATAAGTTCATTTGTGTCATTTGATTAACATTTAGGTCATTTTCGTCCTCCCTAGGCTTATTCTTGTCCAATTAGGGTTTTTAACCAATCTTGTGCATCCAATAGGTGTGTTTGTGTCATTGGATGATCAATTAGGTCATTTTCGTCCTCCGTAGGCTTATTCTTGTCCAATTAGGGTTTTTAACCGATCATGTGCATCCAATAGGTGTGTTTGTGTCATTGGATGATCAATTAGGTCATTTTCGTCATCCCTAGGCTATTTCTTGTCCAATTTGGGTTTTTAACCGATCATGTGCATCCAATAAGTGTGTTTGTGTCATTGGATGATCAATTAGGACATTTTCGTCCTCCCTAGGCTATTTCTTGTCCAATTAGGGTTTTTAACCAATCTTGTGCATCCAATAACTTTGTTTGTGTCATTGAATTAATATTTAGGTCATTTTCGTCCTCCCTAGGCATATTCTTGTCCAATTAGGGTTTTTAACCAATCTTGTGCATCCAATAGGTGTGTTTGTGTCATTGGATGATCAATTAGGTCATTTTCGTCCTCCCTAGGCTTATTCTTATCCATTTAGGGTTTTTAACCAATCTTGTGCTTCCAATAAGTTGAGTTGTGTCATTGGATTAACATTTAGGTCATTCTCGTCCTCCCTAGGCTTATTCTTGTCCAATTAGGGTTTTTAACCAATCTTGTGCATCCAATACGTTCATTTGTGTCATTGGATTAACATTTAGGTCATTTTCGTCCTCCTTAGGCATATTCTTGTCCAATTAGAGTTTTAGACCAATCTTGTGCATCCAATAGGTGTGTTTGTGTCTTTGGATGATCAATTAGGTTATTTTCGTCCTCCCTAGGCTTATTCTTGTCCAATTAGGGTTTTTAACTAATCTTGTGCATCCAATAGGTGTGTTTGTGTCATTGGATGATCAATTAGGTCATTTTCGTCCTCCCTAGGCATATTCTTGTCCAATTAGGGTTTTTAACCAATCTTGTGCATCCAATAGGTGTGTTTGTGTCATTGGATGATCAATTAGGTCATTTTCGTCCTCCCTAGTCATATTCTTGTCCAATTAGGGTTTTTGACGAATCTTGTGCGTCCAATAGGTGTGTTTGTGTCATTGGATGATCAATTAGTTCATTTTCGTCCTCCCTAGGCTTATTCTTGTCCAATTAGGGTTTTTAACCAATCTTGTGCATCCAATAAGTTGAGTTGTGTCATTGGATTAACATTTAGGTCATTTTCGTCCTCCCTAGTCTTATTCTTGTCCAATTAGGGTTTTTAACCAATCTTGTGCATCCAATAGGTGTGTTTGTGTCATTGGATTAACATTTAGGTCATTTTCGTCCTCCCTAGGCTTATTCTTGTCCAATTAGGGTTTTTAACCAATCTTGTGCATCCAATAAGTTCATTTATGTCATTGGATGAACATTTAGGTCATTTTCGTCCACCCAAGGCTTATTCTTTTCCAATTAGGGATTTTAACTAATCTTGTGCATCCAATAAGTTCATTTGTGTCATTGGATGGACATTTATGTCATTTTCGTCCTCCCAAGGCTTATTCTTGTCCAATTAGGGTTTTTAACCAATCTTGTGCATCCAATAAGTTCATTTGTGTCATTGGATGAACATTTAGGTCATTTTCGTCCTCCCTAGGCTTATTGTTGTCCAATTAGGGTTTTTAACCAATCTTGTGCATCCAATAGATGTGTTTGTGTCATTGGATGAACATTTAGGTCATTTTCGTCCTCCCTAGGCTTATTCTTGTCCAATTAGGGTTTTTAACCAATCTTGTGCATCCAATAGGTGTGTTTGTGTCATTAGATGAACATTTAGGTCATTTTCGTCCTCCCTAGTCTTATTCTTGTCCAATTAGGGTTTTAATCAATCTTGTGCATCCAATAAGTTCATTTGTGTCATCGGATTAACATTTAAGTCATTTTCGTCCTCCCTAGGCTTATTTTTGACCAATTAGAGTTTCTAACGAATCTTGTGCATCCAATAGGCGTGTTTGTGTCATTGGTTGAACATTTAGGTCATTTTCGTCCTCCCAAGGCTTATTCTTGTCCAATTAGGGTTTTTAAACAATCTTGTGCATCCAATAGGTGTGTTTTGTCATTGGATGAACATTTAGGTCATTTACGTCCTCCCTAGGCTTATTCTTGTCCAATTAGGGTTTTTAACCAATCTTGTGCATCCAATAAGTTCATTTGTGTCATTGGTTGAACATTTAGGTCATTTTCGTCCTCCCTAGGCTTATTTTTGTGCAATTAGGGTTTTTAACCAATCTTGTGCATCCAATAGGTGTGTTTGTGTCATTAGATGAACATTTAGGTCATTTTCATCCTCCCTAGGCTTATTGTTGTCCAATTAGGGTTTTTAACCAATCTTGTGCATCCAATAGGTGTGTTTGTGTCATTGGATGAACATTTCGGTCATTTTCATCCTCCCTAGGCTTATTGTTGTCCAATTAGGGTTTTTAACCAATCTTGTGCATCCAATAGGTGTGTTTGTGTCATTGGATGAACATTTAGGTCATTTTCGTCTTCCCTTGTCTTATTCTTGTCCAATTAGGGTTTTAAGCAATCTTGTGGATCCAATAAGTTCATTTGTGTCATTGGATTAAGATTTAAGTCCTTTTCGTCCTTCCTAGGCTTATTCTTGTTCAATTAGGGTTTCTAACCAATCTTGTGCTTCCAATAGGTGTATTTGTGTCATTGGATGAACATTTAGGTCATTTTCTTTCTCCCTAGGCTTATTCTTGTCCAATTAGGGTTTTTAAGCAATCTTGTGCATCCAATAAGTTCATTTGTGTCATTGGATGAACATTTAGATCATTTTCGTCCTCCCTAGGCTTATTCTTGTCCAATTAGGGTTTCTAACCAATGTTGTGCATCCAATAGGTGGGTTTGTGTCATTGGATGAACATTTAGGTCATTTTCGTCCTCCCTAGTCTTATTCTTGTCCAAGTAGGGTTTTAAGCAATCTTGTGCATCCAATAAGTTCATTTGTGTCATTGGATGAATATTTAGGTCATTTTCGTCCTCCCTAGGCTTATTTTTGTGCAATTAGGGTTTTTAACCAATCTTGTGCATCCAATAGGTGTGTTTGTGTCATTAGATGAACATTTAGGTCATTTTCATCCTCCCTAGGCTTATTGTTGTCCAATTAGGGTTTTTAACCAATCTTGTGCATCCAATAGGTGTGTTTGTGTCATTGGATGAACATTTAGGTCATTTTCGTCCTCCCTAGTCTTATTCTTGTCCAATTAGGGTTTTAAGCCAATCTTGTGCATCCAATAGGTGTGTTTGTTTCATTTGAAGAACATTTAGCTCACTTTCGTCCACCCAAGGCTTATTCTTATCCAATTAGGGTTTTAAGCAATCATGTGCATCCAATAAGTTCATTTGTGTCATTGGATTAAGATTTAAGTCATTTTCGTCCTCCTTAGGCTTATTCTTGTCCAGTTAGGGTTTTTAACCAATCTTGTGCATCCAATAAGTTCATTTGTGTCATTGGATGAACATTTAGGTCATTTTCGTCCTCCCTAGGCTTATTCTTGTCCAATTAGGGTTTTTAACCAATTTTGTGCATCCAATAAGTTCATTTGTGTCATTGGATGAACATTTAGGTCATTTTCGTCCTCCCTAGGCTTATTCTTGTCCAATTAGGGTTTTTAACCAATCTTATGCATCCAATAGGTGTGTTTGTGTCATTGGATTAAGATTTAAGTCATTTTCGTCCTCCTTAGGCTTATTCTTGTCCAGTTAGGGTTTTTAACCAATCTTGTGCATCCAATAGGTGTATTTGAGTCATTGGATGAACATTTAGGTCATTTTCGTCCTCCCTAGGCTTATTCTTGTCTAATTAGGGTTTTTAAGCAATCTTGTGCATCCAATAAGTTCATTTGTGTCATTGGATGAACATTTAGGTCATTTTCGTCCTCCCAAGGCTTATTCTTGTCCAATTAGGGTTTTTAACCAATCTTGTGCATCCAATAGGTGTGTTTGTGTCATTGGATGAACATTTATGTCATTTTCTTCCACCCTAGGCTTATTGTTGTCCAATTAGGGTTTTTAACCAATCTTGTGCATCCAATAGGTGTGTTTGTATCATTGGATGAACATTTAGGTCATTTTCGTCCTCCCTAGGCTTATTCTTGTCCAATTAGGGTTTTTAACCAATCTTGTGCATCCAATAGGTGTATTTGTGTCATTGGATGAACATTTAGGTCATTTTCGTCCTCCCTAGGCTTATTCTTGTCTAATTAGGGTTTCTAACCAATCTTGTGCATCCAATAGGTGTGTTTGTGTCATTGGATGAACATTTAGGTCATTTTCGTCCTCCCTAGTCTTATTCTTGTCCAATTAGGGTTTTTAACCAATCTTGTGCATCCAATAAGTTCATTTGTGTCATTGGATAAACATTTAGGTCATTTTCGTCCACCCTAGGCTTATTCTTGTCCAATTAGGGTTTTTAAACAATCTTGTGCATCCAATAAGTTCATTTGTGTCATTGGATGAACATTTAGGTCATTTTCGTCCTCCCTAGGCTTATTCTTGTCCAATTAGGGTTTTTAACCAACCTTGTGCATCCAATAAGTTCATTTGTGTCATTGGAAGAACATTTAGGTCATTTTCGTCCTCCCTAGTCTTATTCTTGTCCAATTAGGGTTTTTATGCAATCTTGTGCATCCAATAGGTGTGTTTGTGTCATTGGATGAACATTTAGGTCATTTTCGTCCTCCCTAGGCGTATTCTTGTCCAATTAGGGTTTTTAACCAATCTTGTGCATCCAATAGGTGTGTTTGTGTCATTGGATGAACATTTAGGTCATTTTCGTCCTCCCTAGTCTTATTCTTGTCCAATTAGGGTTTTTAACCAATCTTGTGCATCCAATAAGTTCATTTGTGTCATTGGATTAAGATTTAAGTCATTTTCGTCCTCCCTAGGATTATTCTTGTCCAGTTAGGGTTTTTAACCAATCTTGTGCATCAAATAGGTGTGTTTGTGTCATTGGATGAACATTTAGGTCATTTTCGTCCTCCCTAGGCTTATTCTTGTCCAATTAGGGTTTTTAACCAATCTTGTGCATCCAATAGGTGTGCTTGTGTCATTGGATGAACATTTAGGTCATTTTCGTCCTCCCTAGGCTTATTCTTGTCCAATTAGGGTTTTTAACCAATCTTGTGCATCCAATAGGTGTGTTTGTGTCATTGGATGAACATTTAGGTCATTTTCGTCCTCCTTATGCTTATTCTTGTCCAATTAGGGTTTTTAACCAATCTTGTGGATCCAATAAGTTCATTTGTGTCATTGGATGAACATTTAGGTCATTTTCGTCCTCCCTAGGCTTATTCTTGTCCAATTAGGGTTTTTAACCAATCTTGTGCATCCAATAGGTGTGTTTGTGTCATTGGATGAACATTTAGGTCATTTTCGTCCTCCTAAGCTTATTCTTGTCCAATTAGGGTTTTTAACCAATCTTGTGCATCCAATAAGTTCATATCGGTCATTGGATCAACATTTGGGTCATTTTCGTCCTCCCTAGGCTTATTCTTGACCAATTAGGGTTTTTAACCAATCTTGTGCATCCAATAAGTTCATTTGTGTCATTGGATGAACATTTAGGTCATTTTCTTCCTCGCTAGGCGTATTCTTGTACAATTAGGGTTTTTAAGCAATCTTGTGCATCCAATAAGTTCATTTGTGTCATTGGATGAACATTTAGGTTATTTTCGTCCTCACTAGGCTTAGTTTTGTGCAATTAGGGTTTTTAACCAATCTTGTGCATCCAATAGGTGTGTTTGTGTCATTAGATGAACATTTAGGTCATTTGCATCCTCCCTACGCTAATTCTTGTCCAATTAGGGTTTTTAACCAATCTTGTGCATCCAATAAGTTCATTTGTGTCATTGGATGAACATTTAGGTCATTTTCGTCCACCCTAGGCTTATTCTTGTCCAATTAGGGTTTTTAACCAATCTTGTGCATCCAATAGATGTGTTTGTGTCATTGGATGAACATTTAGGTCATTTTCGTCCTCCCTAGTCTTATTCTTGTCCAATTAGGGTTTTAAGCAATCTTGTGCATCCAATAAGTTCATTTGTGTCATTGGATGAACATTTAGGTTATTTTCGTCCTCACTAGGCTTAGTTTTGTGCAATTAGGGTTTTTAACCAATCTTGTGCATCCAATAAGTGTGTTTGTGTCATTAGATGAACATTTAGGTCATTTGCATCCTCCCTACGCTAATTCTTGTCCAATTAGGGTTTTTAACCAATCTTGTGCATCCAATAAGTTCATTTGTGTCATTGGATGAACATTTAGGTCATTTTCGTCCTCCCTAGGCTTATTTTTGTGCAATTAGGGTTTTTAACCAATCTTGTGCATCCAATAGGTGTGTTTGTGTCATTAGATGAACATTTAGGTCATTTTCATCCTCCCTAGGCTTATTGTTGTCCAATTAGGGTTTTTAACCAATCTTGTGCATCCAATAGGTGTGTTTGTGTCATTGGATGAACATTTAGGTCATTTTCGTCCTCCCTAGTCTTATTCTTGTCCACTTAGGGTTTTAAGGAATCTTGTGCATCCAATAACTTCATTTGTGTCATTGGATTAACATTTAAGTCATTTTCGTCCTCCCTAGTCTTTATTTTTGTTCAATTAGGGTATTTAACCAATCTTGTGCATCCAATAGGTGTGTTTGTGTCATTGGATGAACACTTAGGTCATTTTCGTCCTCCCAAGGCTTATTCTTGTCCAATTAGGGTTTTTAACCAATCTTGTGCATCCAATAAGTTCATTTGTGTCATTGGATGAACATTTAGGTCATTTTCGTCCTCCCTAGGCTTATTGTTGTCCAATTAGGGTTTTTAACCAATCTTGTGCATCCAATAAGTTCATTTGTGTCATTGGTTGAACATTTAGGTCATTTTCGTCCACCCTAGGCTTATTTTTGTGCAATTAGGGTTTTTAACCAATCTTGTGCATCCAATAGGTGTGTTTGTGTCATTAGATGAACATTTAGGTCATTTTCATCCTCCCTAGGCTTATTGTTGTCCAATTAGGGTTTTTAACCAATCTTGTGAATCCAATAGATGTGTTTGTGTCATTGGATGAACATTTAGGTCATTTTCGTCCTCCCTAGTCTTATTCTTGTCCACTTAGGGTTTTAAGCAATCTTGTGCATCCAATAACTTCATTTGTGTCATTGGATTAACATTTAAGTCATTTTCGTCCTCCCTAGTCTTTATTTTTGTTCAATTAGGGTATTTAACCAATCTTGTGCATCCAATAGGTGTGTTTGTGTCATTGGCTGAACACTTAGGTCATTTTCGTCCTCCCAAGGCTTATTCTTGTCCAATTAGGGTTTTAATCAATCTTGTGCATCCAATAAGTTCATTTATGTCATTGGATGAACATTTAGGTCATTTTCGTCGTCCCTAGGCTTATTCTAGTGCAATTAGGGTTTTTAACCAATCTTGTGCATCCAATAAGTTCATTTGTGTCATTGGATGAACATTTAGGTCATTTTCGTTCACCCTAGGCTTATTCTTGTCCAATTAGGGTTTTTAAGCAATCTTGTGCATCGAATAAGTTCATTTGTGTCATTGAATGAACATTTAGGTCATTTTCGTCCACCCTATGCTTATTCTTGTCCAATTAGGGTTTTTAACCAATCTTGTGCATCCAATAGGTGTGTTTGTGTCATTGGATGAACATTTAGGTCATTTTCGTCCTCCCTAGGCTTATTCTTGTCCAATTAGGGTTTTTAAGCAATCTTGTGCATCCAATAAGTTCATTTATGTCATTGGATGAACATTTAGGTCATTTTCGTCGTCCCTAGGCTTATTCTAGTGCAATTAGGGTTTTTAACCAATCTTGTGCATCCAATAAGTTCATTTGTGTCATTGGATGAACATTTAGGTCATTTTCGTTCACCCTAGGCTTATTCTTGTCCAATTAGGGTTTTTAAGCAATCTTGTGCATCGAATAAGTTCATTTGTGTCATTGAATGAACATTTAGGTCATTTTCGTCCTCCCTATGCTTATTCTTGTCCAATTAGGGTTTTTAACCAATCTTGTGCATCCAATAGGTGTGTTTGTGTCATTGGATGAACATTTAGGTCATTTTCGTCCTCCCTAGGCTTATTCTTGTCCAATTAGGGTTTTTAACCAATCTTGTGCATCCAATAAGTTCATTTGTGTCATTGGATGAATAGTTAGGTCATTTTCGTCCTCCCTAGGCTTATTCTTGTCCAATTAGGGTTTATAACCAATCTTGTGCATCCAATTGGTGTGTTTAGTCATTTGATGAACATTTAGGTTATTTTCGTCCTCCCTAGGCTTATTCTTGTCCAATTAGGGTTTTTAACCAATCTTGTGCATCCAATAAGTTCATTTGTGTCATTGGATTAACATTTAGGTCATTTTCGTCCTCCCTAGGCTTATTCTTGTCCAATTAGGGTTTCTTACAAATCATGTGCATCCATTAGGTGTGTTTAGTCATTTGATGAACATTTATGTTATTTTCGTCCTCCCTAGGCTTATTCTTGTCCAATTAGGGTTTTAACCAATCTTGGGCATCCAATAAGTTCATTTGTGTCATTGGAAGAACATTTAGGTCATTTTCGTCCTCCCTAGGCTTATTCTTGTCCAATTAGGGTTTTTAACCAATCTTGTGCATCCAATAGGTGTGTTTGTGTCATTGGATGAACATTTAGGTCATTTTCGTCCTCCCTAGGCTTATTCTTGTCCAATTAGGGTTTTTAACCAATCTTGTGCATCCAATAAGTTCATTTGTGTCATTGGATGAACATTTAGATCATTTTCGTCCTCCCTATGCTTATTCTTGTCCAATTAGGGTTTTTAACCAATCTTGTGCATCCAATAGGTGTGTTTGTGTCATTGGATGAACATTTAGGTCATTTTCGTCCTCCCTAGGCTTATTCTTGTCCAATTAGGGTTTTTAAGCAATCTTGTGCATCCAATAAGTTCATTTGTGTCATTGGATGAACATTTAGGTCATTTTCGTCCTCCCAAGGCTTATTCTTGTCCAATTAGGGTTTTTAACCAATCTTGTGCATCCAATAAGTTCATTTTTGTCAATGGATGAACATTATGTCATTTTCGTCCTCCCTAGGCTTATTCTTGTCCAATTAGGGTTTTTAAGCAATCTTGTGCATCCAATAAGTTCATTTGTGTCATTGGATGAACATTTAGGTCATTTTCGTCCACCCTATGCTTATTCTTGTCCAATTAGGGTTTTTACCCAATCTTGTGCATCCAATAGGTGTGTTTGTGTCATTGGATGAACATTTTGGTCATTTTTGTCCTCCCTAGGCTTATTCTTGTCCAATTAGGGTTTTTAACCAATCTTGTGCATCCCATAAGTTCATTTGTGTCATTGGTTGAACATTTAGGTCATTTTCGTCCTCCCTAGGCTTATTTTTGTCCAATTAGGGTTTTAAGCAATCTTGTGCATCCAATAAGTTCATTTGTTTCATTGGATTAACATTTAAGTCATTTTCGTCCTCCCTAGGCTTATTCTTGTCCAATTAGGGTTTTTAACCAATCTTGTGCATCCAATAGGTGTGTTTGTGTCATTGGATGAACATTTAGGTCATTTTCGTCCTCCCTAGGCTTATTCTTGTCCAATTAGGGTTTTTAACCAATCTTGTGCATCCAGTAAGTTCATTTGTGTCATTGGATAAACATTTAGGTCATTTTCGTCCACCCTAGGCTTATTCTTGTCCAATTAGGGTTTTTAACCAATCTTGTGCATCCAATAAGTTCATTTGTGTCATTGGATGAACATTTAGGTCATTTTCGTCTTCCCTAGGCTTATTCTTGTCCAATTAGGGTTTTTAAGCAATCTTGTGCATCCAATAAGTTCATTTGTGTCATTGGATGAACATTTAGGTCATTTTCGTCCTCCCAAGGCTTATTCTTGTCCAATTAGGGTTTTTAACCAATCTTGTGCATCCAATAAGTTCATTTGTGTCATTCGATGAACATTTAGGTCATTTTCGTCCTCCCTAGGCTTATTCTTGTCCAAGTAGGGTCTTTAAGCAATCTTGTGCGTCCAATAAGTTTATTTGTGTCATTGGATGAACATTTAGGTCATTTTCGTCCTCCCTAGGCTTATTCTTGTCCAATTAGGGTTTCTAACCAATCTTGTGCATCCAATAAGTTCATTTGTGTCATTGGATGAACATTTAGGTCATTTTCGTTCACCCTAGGCTTATTCTTGTCCAACTAGGGTTTTTAAGCAATCTTGTGCATCGAATAAGTTCATTTGTGTCATTGAATGAACATTTAGGGCATTTTCGTCCACCCTATGCTTATTCTTGTCCAATTAGGGTTTTTACCCAATCTTGTGCATCCAATAGGTGTGTTTGTGTCATTGGATGAAAATTTAGGTCATTTTCGTCCTCCCTAGGCTTATTCTTGTCCAATTAGAGTTTTTAAGCAATCTTGTGCATCCAATAAGTTCATTTGTGTCATTGGATGAACATTTAGGTCATTTTCGTCCTCCCAAGGCTTATTCTTGTCCAATTAGGGTTTTTAACCAATCTTGTGCATCCAATAAGTTCGTTTTTGTCATTGGATGAACATTTAGGTCATTTTCGTCCTCCCTAGGCTTATTCTTGTCCAATTAGGGTTTTTAAGCAATTTTGTGCATCCAATAAGTTCATTTGTGTCATTGGATGAACATTTAGGTCATTTTCGTCCACCCTATGCTTATTCTTGTCCAATTAGGGTTTTTAACCAATCTTGTGCATCCAATAGGTGTGTTTGTGTCATTGGATGAACATTTAGGTCATTTTCGTCCTCCCTAGGCTTATTCTTGTCCAATTAGGGTTTTTAAGCAATCTTGTGCATCCAATAAGTTCATTTGTGTCATTGGATGAACATTTAGGTCATTTTCGTCCTCCCAAGGCTTATTCTTTTCCAATTAGGAATTTTAACCAATCTTGTGCATCCAATAAGTTCATTTGTGTCATTGGATGAACATTTAGGTCATTTTCGTCCTCCCTAGGCTTATTCTTGTCCAATTAGGGTTTTTAAGCAATCTTGTGCATCCAATAAGTTCATTTGTGTCATTGGATGAACATTTAGGTCATTTTCGTCCTCCCAAGGCTTATTCTTGTCCGATTAGGGTTTTTAACCAATCTTGTGGATCCAATAAGTTCATTTGTGTCATTGGATGAACATTTAGGTCATTTTCGTCCTCCCTAGGCTTATTATTGTCCAATTAGGGTTTTTAAGCAATCTTGTGCATCCAATAAGTTCATTTGTGTCATTGGATGAACATTTAGGTCATTTTCGTCCTCCCTAGGCTTATTCTTGTCCAATTAGGGTTTTTAAGCAATCTTGTGCATCCAATAAGTTCATTTGTGTCATTGGATGAACATTTAGGTCATTTTCGTCCTCCCTAGGCTTATTCTTGTTCAATTAGGGTTTCTAACCAATCTTGTGTATCCAATAGGTGTGTTTGTGTCATTGGATGAACATTTAGGTCATTTTCGTCCTCCCTAGTCTTATTCTTGTCCAATAAGGGTTTTAAGCAATCTTGTGCATCCAATAAGTTCATTTGTGTCATTGGATGAACATTTAGGTCATTTTTCGACCTCCCTAAGCTTATTCTTGTCCAATTATGGTTTTTAAGGAATCTTGTGCATCCAATAAGTTCATTTGTGTCATTGGATGAACATTTAGGTCATTTTCGTCCTCCCTAGGCTTATTCTTGTCCAATTAGGGTTTATAAGCAATCTTGTGCATCCAATAAGTTCATTTGTGTCATTGGATGAACATTTAGGTCATTTTCGTCCTCCCTAGGCTTATTCTTGTCCAATTAGGGTTTCTAACCAATTTTGTGCATCCAATAAGTTCATTTGTGTCATTGGATGAACATTTAGGTCATTTTCGTCCTCCCTAGGCTTATTCTTGTCCAATTAGGGTTTTTAACCAATCTTGTGCATCCAATAGGTGTGTTTGTGTCATTGGATGAACATTTAGGTCATTTTCGTCCTCCCTAGGCTTATTCTTGTCAAATTAGGGTTTCTAACCAATCTTTTGCATCCAATAGGTGTATTTGTGTCATTGGATGAACATTTAGGTCATTTTCGTCCTCCCTAGGCTTATTTTTGTCCAATTAGGGTTTTTAAGCAATCTTGTGCATCCAATAAGTTCATTTGTGTCATTGGATGAACATTTAGGTCATTTTCGTCCACCCTATGCTTATTCTTGTCCAATTAGGGTTTTTACCCAATCTTGTGCATCCAATAGGTGTGTTTGTGTCATTGGATGAACATTTTGGTCATTTTTGTCCTCCCTAGGCTTATTCTTGTCCAATTAGGGTTTTTAACCAATCTTGTGCATCCCATAAGTTCATTTGTGTCATTGGTTGAACATTTAGGTCATTTTCGTCCTCCCTAGGCTTATTTTTGTCAAATTAGGGTTTTTAAGCAATCTTGTGCATCCAATAACTTCATTTGTGTCAGTGGATGAACATTTAAGTCATTTTTGTCCTCCCTAGGCTTATTCTTGTCCAATTAGGGTTTCTAACCAATCTTGTGCATCCAATAGGTGTGTTTGTGTCATTGGATGAACAATTAGGTCATTTTCGTCCTCCCTAGGCTTATTCTTGTCCAATTAGGGTCTTTAAGCAATCTTGTGCATCCAATAGGCGTGTTTGTGTCATTTGATGAACCTTTAGGTCATTTTCGTCCTCCCAATGCTTATTCTTGTCCAATTAGGGTTTTAAGCAATCTTGTGCATCCAATAAGTTCATTTGTTTCATTGGATTAACATTTCAGTCATTTTCGTCCTCCCTAGGCTTATTCTTGTCCAATTAGGGTTTTTAACCAATCTTGTGCATCCAATAGGTGTGTTTGTGTCATTGGATGAACATTTAAGTCATTTTCGTCCTCCCTAGGCTTATTCTTGTCCAATTAGGGTGTCTAACCAATCTTGTGCATCCAATAACTGTGTTTTGTCATTGGATGAAGATTTAGGTCATTTTCGTCCTCCCTAGGCTTATTCTTGTCCAATTAGGGTTTTTAACCAATCATTTGCATCCAATAAGTTCATTTGTGTCATTGGTTGAACATTTAGGTCATTTTCGTCCTCCCTAGTCTTATTCTTGTCCAATTAGGGTTTTTAACAATTCTTGTGCATCCAATAGGTGTGTTTGTGTCATTGGATGAACACTTAGGTCATTTTCGTCCTCCCTAGTCTTATTCTTGTCCAATTAGGGTTTTAATCAATCTTGTGCATCCAATAAGTTCATTTGTGTCATCGGATTAACATTTAAGTCATTTTCGTCCTCCCTAGGCTTATTCTTGTCCAATTAGGGTTTCTAACGAATCTTGTGCATCCAATAGGCGTGTTTGTGTCATTGGTTGAACATTTAGGTCATTTTCGTTCTCCCAAGGCTTATTCTTGTCCAATTAGGGTTTTTAA